>PJEM01012433.1:0-47113 GCA_004023845.1 Helogale parvula | reverse complement strand
CCACCTCCCTCACCCCCACCTCTCTCACCCCACTTCTCTCACCCCAATCCACAGGAACCAGTTAGCAGGGAGCTTGGAACGGATTTTCTTGCCAGTACTGCGGCAGCCTAACAGGAAGAGGTGTTCCTAACACCCCTACGGGCATTCTGGACAAGTTTTGTTTAGCGAAGTGGCTGCGAGGGGCTGGAATGGAGCACTAGGAGTTCTGCAGCTTCGTGGCAGAGTTTCTGCATGACCACATGGGAACTCTGCTAACACATCCTTTACTGTTTCTACCAGAAAACTCATTCCATGTTCCTAAAATGTAACCTACAAACAAACTCTCAGAATAAAACCTATTTGTGAGTTTGATATTGCCTGTAATACCACGACCGAATCAATTCAAATTTCTAAAATAAGGATAAAAATCTCACTAAACGTATTCTTCAAGTATATCCCAAAAGACAGTTCATAAATGAAAATAGGTGAAGGAACTTCTTGTATTAACCTGATATTAAATCCTGCAAGTGAAAACAAGATTACTTTCAAATAAGATTCTGAATAATCATGTTTGAGTAGGTCATCAAACTTTAATAATGCCTAAGGCACACCAAAGTTGCAATCATAATTTTTAAATTTCCTAAAAGAATTCAGTGACTTTCACAGCAGCACAAGACAGAGAAACATGAGAGAACACAACTAACCAGTGGGTCTTTATGAGAACCAGAAGACCTCTTCTTCGCTCCGTAAGAATGACTGTGAGAATAATTCTGGAAATGCACATGTGAAGTTAACTTTAACGATCATATAGTGAAGTTTTAAAAATAACTTCACAAAATGTTTTAAAATTATACACAGAAAGATGCATATGAGCTACACAATAGTCCCCATGCAATCTACTTCCCAGCTGTTAGTAAACGAGTCACTGCCCTTGCCTCGCTCAGATCACCGGCACCTCTGCACCTCTGCACCTGCCTCGCTATCCTCCCCCCACCATGCCATCCAGCTCCCTGTGTAACCAGCTAAAAAAGATGCAGTTATGACTCAGAGCCAGGCAGAGAAGATTTGTGGGGAAGTCCCCACCCCTTATTTGAGTCCTTCTATCTTCTTTATAAAGATATGGGTGACAAGAGGGTCCACCTCTTTCTAGGTTGACCTCAGCTAAAGGGCAAATGGCAATCTTTTGAGACCAACCAAAACAAGACTGAGAGAGAAAGGACATGACATTGCTTCACCCAGGAATGTACTCTTGACCCAAGTTAGTGGTACCACAGTATGTGCTGCCCAGGAGGACAACAGCCAACACGGTACAGACTGTCCCTTGTAGCAACAGCATTCTCAGACGATGGCCTTCCACGCGGGTCCTATGAAGACAGCACTGTCTCAATACAGAACTTCTCCCTTGAGTGCAGAGCCAAGTGCACACAGGGAATAAAGGAGGGAAATGCTGGTACACAGGTCCACAGGGAGACGAGAAACCCCACACGGCTGTGCACTGGGCACCTGAACGAGGAGGTGCCTTCAGAGACATCCTAGCCATCACTAGTCTGTGCCAGGCACATCATGCGACACATGCACAGCTCAGTCCCCAGTCTGTCCACTCACTCTTCCTTCTGAATATGCATCACCTTCCATGTATATGTTACCCTGAACATTTTAAGAGATGATTATACCATCTAGAAACTCAGGCAATCTACTAACATAACCTAAGAAAAACATGCTGTCACTGACCTTCCTTGGCTAAAATGACAGACGTAAAAAACTGACCAAATCAAGCAAATATAAGCAAACATCACTGACATGATGAGAGGCATCCTCTCTCACTGCTGGCTGTTTCCTATTTGGTAACTTCACACCTGCTGGCTTGGGACACACAACGTGAACCACAGCAGGGTCTACCATTCAGGGAGCATCAAACGCTGCCAGAAACATGCCTTCCGGGCAACGCACTTGCCTCAGCTGCGTGGCTTATCACTTTAAGAAAAGAAGTTACTACCAATATTAGTCCTGAACAAGAAGCAAATCATTGTTATCTGACCCAGAAATTCTAAAAGAAAAAAATCTCCAAATGTCAAATTATGCCACGATTGCATTACTGGCCATATGCTTTCCCCACCACATAATAACAAACCTGTGGAAGTTAGTCACAATCTATGATTAGCATCATCAGGCATTTATAAAGTAAAACTCTCATTTAATACAAAGTCATGCACTACATACTGATGACGAAAGTCTTGATGATCTATCCTTGAGAGCATCATACTAGATTTCGGAGAAAGGTGCAAGTTGGTTGTATTTCCAAAATCAGAAGTATAAAGAGGAAAAAAATCA
This sequence comes from Helogale parvula, assembly GCA_004023845.1. Taxonomy (NCBI): domain Eukaryota; kingdom Metazoa; phylum Chordata; class Mammalia; order Carnivora; family Herpestidae; genus Helogale; species Helogale parvula. The sequence continues at coordinate 44,803 of PJEM01012433.1, read as the reverse complement.
ACATTTGCAAAGATTAAAAATCCAAACTAGAATTTAAATAAAAACTTAATTTAAAAAAATCCAACACACCTTAAAAGCCCAAAATTATACACAAAGGTTGTTACATTTGAATTAAAAAATATTCTTCCCCCCACCCACACTTTCCTAGTGTAAGTTATTGCTAAACTATATGTACATGTAAAATTGCATATTCTCTTTCAGATACACAATTCATAATCAGTAATGGTGAGATGATTCAGTCTCAGCACACTGTAGCACAAAACATCCTAAGAAAGCCTCTAAATGCAGGTATTAAGCATTCTGCTTAAAAAGATGTTTTACCTTCTATTATTGTGACTGTTACCATCATTTCCCATCATTTGAAATGTGGCAAAACAAGGCATGAACAGGCAATGAAGTGAGAGCATATAATGTCATCAAGCTTACAAAAAAACAAATGCAGCATCAAAATGTAGAATACAGGAGGTTCCCTTGGACCTGCCTGTGAACACACAGCTGAAAAACTTCCTTTCTCAACTGAACTAAAAACTAAAAACTAAACTAAAAACTAAAAACACTGGACAAAACTGGAAACTTAATCTCAGCAAACTGTGGAATGCACAGTATACATACAGGGGTGGCATTAAAAATACAAATAAAGGAACAATACATAAAACTTATGATAGGGCCAGAAAACCACATTTCACGTACAGTCACTAAGAAATTAAGATAACAGGCATAACACTACATTTCAAATCCAAGAAGCTGAATTAAATAGTAACTACTTAGATTTCTGGTTTTCTGATTTTGTGTTTTAAGCCTTCTAGCTTATGCCTTTTAAGCACTCTCACCCAGAAGAGGCAAGAAATAAAGAGTAGTATTACATGAGCAAAAAAATATGTTTACCTAAATTTTCTAAAAGGTGTACATTTGGTAAATTATGTGCAATGATAAAATGTCGCTGGATGGTGAGTGACATTTCCCTGAAAGTAAAGTTCCCTCTCTGTAGAAATTTCACTTAGGTCTTTTCTCAGTCAAAAAAATATCTGTTTTGTTTAAAAGAAAATACCATCACCCAACTATGTTATTACTCAAGCCACACATTCTTGCATATAAACTATTCCACCCTCCCAACCAGAGAAGTTCACTGAAGAAAACAGTCCTGTCTTACGTCTTCTGATCCTCTCTGGAGCACCGACGGCATTTTACAAAGGCACAGAATTTAATGAGTGGCATCAAAATTGACCTATTTCAATTTTCCCTTCCCAAAATGTAATGCAGAGTTCAGCTGCTGTTTTTTTTTTTAATTGTTGAATCTATCTGGTAAGAAATCTGTAACTTGGACGCTCCAACTGCTACTAGAACTGGGAAAATGAAAAGAATCCCCCTAGGACATGCCAATTGGTATTTATGTTGTTTAAAAAACAAATGATTCATCAAAGAAGGGAGAACTGAAGATATTAAGGACTCTAGTTAAAATGTTTCCAAAACGCTACTATGGTCTATTAAAAAAATGTTTATTAACTCTCACAGAAAGTTACCTGAAAGTCATCATTTGAAAGAAAATCAAAAGAAATAGAGCAAACAAGTTGTGGAAACAAAGTTCAGCAAGTGTCAACTTCCATTAGCATCTACCTACTACCCAAGCCCACAGAACCCGGAGAGTCAGCAGTGAATGCATCATATCAACACCGCACAGTTTTCTGAACCACACACCATTATGTCTTTCCTTCTGGGTGTACTGGCTCTGCTCCAGTGCGTCCCAGTTATGTCCTTCGATGGGCTCTTCCATGGGATTAAACAGTGCAGTAGTAAATGAAAAACACAAATTGCAAGCATATTAAAAGTAAATTCATTAAAATTATACTGACTATTGGTAATTAAATAGGAACTAATATATGTAACAGTAAAAATCTGTACCAACAAGAAATTGCCTGCCATGTATCCCTACTGCTCTAGTTCAAGAGCACCTCAACTTTCTAATTTTGGAAGTCTACTTTATAGTTTTCTTGTATTTCAGTATAAAAAGCAGTGACCAAGCATTTGTAAGATGCTTTTTAAAGGCAGATTGTTTTTTAAAGAAATAAGATTTAAATTCTAAGCTCAGGGCTCCAATTTCATCCTCTTTCCCCCAAATCAACCATTCTCAGTCCTAAACTATCTTCGCTCTTTTTATTTTTATACAGAATGCCTGACAGCATGGACACCATGTCCAGCCCAAATACCTTCTGGCAGTCTATATGTCAAGAAAAGCACTGAAATTTAACTGGACAAAGATCAAAGTCCTAAGAATGTGGCATAAAACCTTAAATATATCTGCCCTCAAGTCCAGGTACTGCTAATGCTCATACATCGATACAAGTCCAAAAGTGTTAGACCTTTTAATATACAGCTCCTGAGTTTTAAAAAAATAACTGACAGTATGGAAACCAATTTGACAATTATTTTAAAAAATTAAAAATTAAAAATTAAAAAATAAATAAATAAAAAATAAAAAATAACTGACAGCAGTGCCTGGGTGGCTCAGTGGGTTGGGCATCTGACATCAGTTCAGGTCATATCTTGTGGTCTGTGAGTTTGAGCCCCACATCAGGCTCTATGCTGATAGCTCGGAGCCTGGAGCCTCCTGCGGATTCTGGGTCTCCCTCTCTCTCTCTACCCCTCCCCCACTCGCACTGTCTCTCCCCCCTCTCAAAAATAAACATTTAAAAAAATTTTAGTAACTGATAAAGAAATACCAAAACTCCCAAATTATACCATAATAGCAAATTCTCAGTTACCACAGCAAAATAAAATACTATGAAGTTCTACTTTTATCTTAAATTTATTTAATAATATAATTTCCATAATAAGAAAATCCTTATCATTAGTTTATAGAAACTCAGGGTAATCAATTCTTTATTAGTTTAATTGCACATTTAATTTCTCTTGTGCTTATTTGCAGATCTGTTTTAAAGGCTCCTAAATTAGGTCAAACTTGGATGGTTTTACTGTGCAGTTAAACAAATATAACTAATATATAGTTAAGTTTCCCTGAGACCACATAGAAATTTAAATAACCAGCTTGATGATAACTGATGATAAAACTTCATGCTATGAACATTCTAATGGAAAGCAAAGAAAAAAACCATACATTTTTAAAAAGTGGGGAGAGATTACTTTCAAAGCCCCCTACACTCAACTTTCAAGCTTTTGTTGACTAACTCCCTGTAAGAGTCTTTCCAAAATGTCTAAAGAGAAAAAATATATATCTCCAGAAAGAAGCAGGATAAATTTCTTATCTTTAAAAAATGGTTCCTCTGCAAAATCATTGCTAAGCTACTGATTAGATTACTGTGAAAGTTTGTTAATATTCCTAAAAATTTAAACTTTTGCAATTAACAAAAATATTTATGATTCAAAAACAAGTCTACTAACTTACTGTAAGAAGACAGTAGATTACATTCACCAGTAAGAAATACAACCAGAGTAAAGAATTACTTAAGAATTACAAACACATCAATATCTAGTATACCAGAACATATTTGGGTTATTACAGAGTACATTTATAAATTACACAAGATAGGAAAAAAACGAGACTCAGGGAAAGCTAACCGGTATAGATCTCAACATGAAAGATCATTTTACTGATGAAAAATCTAGATATAAGCATATATACAATATTACCAATGCACAAATTAGCAGCATTGCTTTAAGGTTTAAAGCACAATTCTTTAAAAAGAGATCAGTGTCTTGACACAATATACAAGCCTTTAATGAACAAACTCTCATTTATCTTGATTTACAGCCATGTATGCTAGGAAGCTGAAGCATACTACAAAATGTTAATCAAAATGCTGAAGTAAGGTAATTATTATAAATATGATAAGCAGGGAATTTTTCAAATCAGCTCAATTTTTGTATGATAAACCTGTAATTATTCAACCAAGCCCCAAAGCAATTACCCATGTAATAAACTGTTTTTTTTAAATATGAAAGTAGGAAAATTTGAAAGTTGAGCCACACTGATGTCATTACACAAAAATAAATCTTACTCGTTTGTGATAATTTTCCAAAATCAAAGGTCCTTTTATAGAAAAAAGTAAATATGTTAAGAGATTAAAATCATGATTTTAGAATTGATTCATACTGATTATAGCAATGATTTAAAGAAAGTATCACCTGCCAATGACAGGAGTTGGCCAATATTTTCTTTTTTAGTTTTTTAAAGGCAGAGGGCTATGCGAGCAGCATCAGGCTGTCTGGGCGACAACACTGCAGGGGGCTCATTCACACATGCAAACAACTTAAAATACCAACCCTGTGGCTGCCAAGACTTCGAATGGACAGTGCATCCTCAACTCCCTGATAAGAACAGAAACAAACAGAGCATAAGTCTGTGGGTGACCGCGTTCAGTTAATGAGGAAAAGTATCAGGGGCAAGCTGATCAGTTATTACAAACCAGAGAAGGCTGCCGAAGGCTGGACCGGTGGGAATACCGGGCCCTTTCTGAATCTTCCTGAGAAAGGAGAGAGGACATGGAGAGTTAATCACTGAGCGGAGGCTTGTCCGTCACAGCCACTGAGCAAAGGGCAGTCGGTTAAGGCCACGGCAGCATCTTTCCTAGAGCAGGCAGGTGTGAACAGCTCAGCTTCAACAGCTGGGTCTGGGGCAGGCACATGCTTCAGGCGAAAAGAAAGCAGAAATAATCTCGGAAATGTTTTTATTTTAGTAAGTGTATGTATGTCTGACCACTTGTAGAATGTAATCCATATATGACCATGAGACTGCAGTACACCAAGATAAAAATAAGCAAGTGTACTTAATAAACAAATTAAGTTCAGCATTACAGTAGGCTTTTATCTATTTTTTTTCTCATTTTGAACGTTCATTTATGCAAGGCAGGAAGAAATGTTGAATACAGAGATAGTTTAAGGGCCTAAAAAAATCTGGGTCATAATTTTGTGCCCACAGAAAAGAACTGCTTCTTGTTTTCTTGTATCACTCTACCTGGAAAAGAATAACTAAATGTGTGTTGTTAATATGAAAAAATACTTTTAATTAAAAGAAACTAAATAAATATTTTAGAGTTGGTAAAGTTATCTCAAGATGGTAAAAACAAAGCAAAGCAAAACAACAACCATGACCACAGCCTAACAGCTGATTAAATCAGATGCAATTCTAAACTTTTCCACAGTCAGCTATTAGCATTGGAGCATTAAGCCCTGAGTCTGTGAAATCAAATGACTAGTCCCCTAGAATCTTATCAACTGAAACAGTAAGAGACTTCTGATCTTTCAGAATTTCAATGTCTAAAATGTTAAAGTAATTTACATTGACTAAGAATCCAACTGGATTCATAGCTAATCAATATTGTCTTTTCCAAAATGAATCAGCACTTCAATACCACATGGTCTACAACATGATCATTACACAGAACAAACAGATGTTGCTATGTCTGACCATTCACTTCAAATATAGAAACAGTAAGTCAACGGACACACCACAATGCTGTATTTTGGTCAGGACCTTTCAGCATCCTTTAAAAAATACTCCTGGTTGTCATCTGCCTTGGACGTTAATGCATGTGATCAAATCTGTTCAGAAGTCTGTAAGCACCAGTATGATTCAGTGATTTAATATCCAATAGGGAGCTCTGAACTTTAGGAGTTCACCACTGATTCCACTGATTTGCATTCTTCCTCTATAACAGACACATGTAATCTGCAAGAAGCCAGGCAAATCTCTTCCCTCCCCTTGACTATCAGGTTATACACCCAAAAGTTTTGTGGGGCATGTGCATGAACCCAGAAGTTTATTAAGTGGTAACCAGTTCTAGACCAGTTAGCTTTAAAGAACCTTGAACTCCACAGGCAGGGTAATTCTACATGCCCCTTTCCAGTCTTACGTGGGCTACTAGGGCAACATACATAGTTTAATGTTCAATCTTCCCTTTACCCTTTATTTTCTTTTTTTTATAATTGATTTATAATTATATAAATTATACTGTCTAATACGGTAGCCAGTGGCTGCATGTGGCTACTCACCACCTGAAATGCTGCAAGTGCAACTGAGGAATGAGATTTTAATAAATGCAACCACACATGGCTAGTGGTTACTGTACAAACAGTAAGGCAAACTCAGAGCAAATTTTATTACACCAAAAAGACACAAAGCACATATCTTATTAAGAGGCTGCCATGTAGCACTATTCTTACATAAAAAGGCAAGCATTCTGTAACGTTGTTGTAAATTACGGCCCCTGATCTTGAATACTTCTGCACAGTGGCAAATATGAGAGAAAGAGAAGGAAATCCTTATAAAAGACCTTAGTATCAACCCTAGAATTTTTTTAAGTGCCAGAAAGGTCCTGAGACGTGATATAGTCTGATATCTTCATTTTAAAGTAAAGGAAATTGCAGCTCAAAAAGATCAAGTAGGAATCCACAAAGACAGAAAGCTGGGGCCGGCATTCAGATCTTCTGACTCACTAGACCACTGAAGCATGAAGAGACCATCGCATCCTGGCCAATCCACACTGATGGTATAACAGGAGCATACAGAAAATGGCCAGGTAGTCTGCCTTTTCCTGAGAGATTTCTTCTCCGGAAGAAGAACCACCTTCACTTCCCAGGTATTTCTGGAATAGCATTTTAAACTGTCAATTGGCTCTTCCTAAATTAACAGCACAAGGGGCCAACAGAAAACATTCCAGCACCCTGTGTGTCTATGTGCCAACTACAGGGCTGACTATGCTTCTCCTCCAGTCTGGGAGACCATCTATTTTCATGGTCCTGGAAGTCCTTTATAGTACAAAGGGTCCATGGTGGCAAAAATGAGGCAAGGCCTGGAAAGATGGATATGTATTTGTTCAAAACTTCCTGGAAAACTGGTTTGATACATTTAAATTAAATTAGGAGAAATGAAAAGTAGCCTGTTTTTAAAAGTTCACCGATGTGGGGGTAAAGTGATTTTATTGTAAGGAAGAAGACCACAGACCTGTGAAGAGACCCGGCCATGTTCTCTGTCAACACGTAATACGGAAGTCAAGGCTACAGCCACTCCCTCAGTTTCAAATTAGGAAATCTCAGAAACAGCACATTCTCTTCCAGGTCACCAACACGGTTCTGGGGAGACGCCCAGTTTACAAAGGGAAACGCTGGCCAGGCAGGGACTATCTGGAGGCCCACGAAGACCAAGGCCCTTTCAGCTTGGTCCTTTCACCTCCCAACCCACTGGCAGACATGGCGCTCTCCCCGACCTTTGAACTCCGGCACTGCCAGTGACTGAGCGAGTGGCTAATTTCACCAATCCTCCCTCACCTAACCCAGGGAATAGAGACGCTGTGAAATGGCGATGCATGTGCAGAGCACTAGCACAGCACTGGCATCCGGAGGTATACTCAGAGTGCGCCTCCTTCCTGAGCCCTGTGCCCTCACTGTCCCTGTTCACATACCAACACCCCACCCCCCACACAAGAAGTGTTAAAATTAGGAGCAATTTTTACCACGGGAGGACTTTTCCTTCTGATAACAGACAATCTTACCTTTTGTAGTATCTGTTTTGCGTATCACACATTGATTATTGTTCATATTTTACAGTGCGACTATCGCACACCAACTCCTACTGTAGGCACACAAACAGAAGCACCAGAGAGACAGAGCTGAGATGAGAAGTGAAAGAAAAACTAGTTTGAAAAGAGTGAAAGCAAGTGTCAGAAGGGGTTACGTGATCACGAGTCCCCTGTGAGGCTGAAGCCCACGCTCTCTGCGAGTCGCAGCCGTCGTCCCGGACTGAGCTCGTCCCCACCTGCACTCTCACCCCTACCCCCGAAACCTCCCCTTCTGCGGCGATCTAGTGCACTCGCTGCGGGGACCGCACACATCTCACAGGGAGAGAGAGACAGGGTTCGCTTCACGGCCTCTGAATAGAAGAATCAAGTGTTAGACTTTTAATATAGGCTTTTCTCTTTCATGGGTTGGGCTGCCCTAAGATGATAAAATCTCAGGCAATTTAATTTTAGAACTATAATATGTAATTTTTAACAAGTAAACTAACATTTTCATGGAAAATTTATAAGCAAAAGAGATGTCCTTAATTCACACAAAATGTTCCAATGCATTATCAGTTGGAAAACCCAGTTTCATGCAGAAGACATTTTAAATAAAACCAATTAGGCTAGCTTTAGTAACAAGGGCAGATTCCATTCCAAAGTAACAAACACATACATGAGGAGTCACTTAATTTTAAGTAACCAAACATCATCTTTCTCTCCTTTCTAAAATATCAGGAGAAATGTGAGTTTCAAATCTATAGATCACCATAATCATAAATATTTTAATCCCGGTTAAACTTCAAAATACTGCTATGGAAGGATTTGCTTATAAAAATGTCTTATTTAACAGTAATTAGTGGTTCCTAACCCTTTAGGGACCAAAGACTCCCTTGAGCATTTGGTGATCATAACACCTGTGGACATTTGACTTAAAAATACCCATGTATTTAAAACTACAGATTTTAAGGCTTCCTGCTCAATCTCCCAAGCCTGTTCATGTACCAGGTTAAGAATCTCTGCAATGGGAGACAGCTGGGGAAATTACCAACACTGAAAAAAGTTCAAACTTAGGAATGACTCCTAAGTACTAATATTTTACTGGCTCACAATTTGCTCTGTAACTAAAAATGTGGGAATTGTAGAAGACTCGAAAAGGAGCTGAGGGAACTGAAAACATAAGAGTAATTTTCACAGAAAATTAAGGAATGACTTGGACCATCACCTCTCAGTGAGGACATTTCTGCCTCGTGTTTTTTAAAAAAGAGAGAAAGAAAGAGGGGGAGAGGGAAGGAGATAGGGAGGAGAGGAGGAAGGAGATAGGGAGGAGAGGAGGAAGGAGGAGAGGGGGAAAGAAGGGACAAACTTGAGGCAGCCAAGAACAAACACGAAGAAAACACATCCACTGATTCAGTCTTTCTCGGTCAAGAGCGCTCATGACACAAGTGTGAGGTTAGAGACTGCAGGGGAAAACGGGTGGACTCCATGTGCACATTCAGTCCCCTACACACAGAAGAGACGCTCTCTGACCTTTCGGGGCAAACACGCCAAACACTCCTACTCGGCAAACTATTAGTCAATGTTTTCCTTCAAGACTGTTATTTCAGCAACTGAACACAACATGCAGGCAGGCAATCCCGGCCTACCAGCCACTTGTGAATCTGTCCCCACTTCCGGTCAAAGGAATAATGACAGGGCTACGAATACAAAAGTTCCGTAAATTGAAGTTTCCAACAGACTGCACGCTCTGAGAATTCTGAAATCCGTGCTGCCCATCTTCCCTGAGGGGCAGTGATCATTCCTCAACATAAGCTACACGTTCGACAAACAGAAAATCACTGAACTAACTACATTCAATAATGAAGAGACACATGGCTCTTTAGAGTTTAGAGGAAATGGAACTTAGTAACAATCTTCCTATTTTTTGCTATAATTTTAGGAGTATAAAAGACAACGCACTACAACATTTTCATTTTAAGCCAAGAATTGTATTCAACATTTGAAACTATATATGAAATTAAAAGCAACATATGCATCAACTGGTTTTGGTTGTGTGTCTGAGTCTGTGGATAAAGTCTGCAGACTTCTCTCTAACCTATTAGCAGAAGATTTACCACCAACACCGAAAAACAGTGCTGACTACAACCTGCACGTTTTCCCCTTTACACCAACTATTTTCTATGTGAATTTTCAGAGCCAGGTCAATCTCAGAAGGGAAGGATTAAAAAAAAGAATATTTGTTTCATCTTAAAGCAGCCCAATTTCTATGATTTTTTTTGCATTTCTTTCTGATAAAAGGTATATTCAAATTTATGAACTATGGGAAAGCATTAAGAAAAAAACAAAACCAATCAATTCCACCAATGACAAACCAAAGTATTGATAGTAATCATTTCCTTCTAGTGGTTTTGACCCTATATATGGACACTGGGTTTTGTACCACATGATGGAAGTCCTACCAGTCAGTCTCCCAGTTGGGTTTGTTTTTTGTTGTTGTTGTGGTGGTTTTAATTTTCTCACATGAATGTTTTCCTCCATTATTAAATATGCTTAACAACTGTAAGGTTGAATGACTTCACAGTGTTTTACTAAGTAGATATCATAATATCATTAACCAAAACCCTAAGACAATTAGGACTATAGTGAATAACTTTCTCTTCTCTAAGCTGACTTTAGCTAATACAAGCAAAGCACTTTTCATACTATAACAACTTATTACAACGTACAGAGCAAGAGCAGTACACGTGTTTGCAGTTATTATTTAAAGGAAATACCGCATTTAATTTGCTGACATAGAATGGCTTGTCAAAATACACATATCAGATCATACTATCCCTAGTGTATCAACAGGAATCAGATTTACTTCATCAGAAGGAAACTAGCCAACAAATAATTAACTCGGGGGGGGGGGCGGTGGGCAGGGGCAGGGAAGGGCAGGGAAGGGCAGGGAAGGGCGAAAGAAATGGAAACCAGCCAAGCACTGACTTCTGTGACACTAGCAGGAAATTACCTCTTTCTGCTGTCGCTCCAGTTCCCTCATGCGTATGTCTCTCGCTTCTGCCCGAGCGGCCCGCTTGGCTGCCAGCCTTGCCTCTGCCTGAAAAGTAATATAAAGATTCAGCTTTATTTACACACAACAATGACCTCCACCAGCTTTGAGGTTAAGGGCCAGATGGAACACAACCATTCCACGGGCTGTGGGGGACAAGATACCCCCCCCTCCCCGGGCACTCATGTCTTTGTTCTATCCCACAGTCTCTCCTGCAGTCTGGGCCTTTGCGTTTAACTGCTCGCCTTGATTCAAACATTTCACACAACTCATTATATGACTTTATATGTCTCTACAAACTTGCTTTTTTCAGAATTTCTTTCCCTATCAACTCAGTCATACAAATCAGAAGCCTCAGAAGCAGCCTCTAGTTCATTTCGGGAACCGCCAATATCCAGTCTCCAAGTGCTGCCCACTCTCTACCGCTGAGTGTCTCTCAACCCAACTCAGCCTTCTTTATGCTGTTTCTAACCGTTTGGGGAGCTCTTCATATCTTCCTGCTTTTAAACTGGTATGTAATTCACATACCATCAAATTCACCACCTACAACTCTACAATTTGGTAGTTCAGTGGTACAGTCACGAGGTTGCACAATGATCAGTGCTAATTGCAGGAGGCTCTCCTCAACCCAAAAAGAAAGCCAGTGCCCGTTATAGGCACCCCTCCATCCTCTTCATCCCAGCTCCTAGTAACCACCGACCGACCCCACCTTCCGTCTCTGTGGACCTGCCTATTCTGGAAGCTTCCTATCAGGGAAATCACACCATAGGAACTCATCTCTTGCCTGAACACTGCAACTGCAAATGCCTTCAAATCCATCTACCTGCCTCCAAAATCTGCCCTATAATTCATCTCTGCGTGGTTACAGCATTGTCAACACAGCTCTGATCATGTCATTGAGCTGTATAAAATCCTCCACTGGCTCTCCCTTACTTATGGTTAAAATGAAATCCCACAGATTAGCACAAAGATGGGGAGGGGAGGGAGAGGGAAGAAGAGCACAAACAGAAGGTTCCTCTCAGTCAGGTCTCCCCGTACTTCCCAGGACGTGATCCACACGCACCAGCAGCGGGCTGCCCTGCTCCGTCCCAGACTCCAGGCTGTCCTGTTAAGCCTCTCTTCACACACGACCTGGCGAGAGGGACCCTCTCTCCTCTTATTCAGCTAAAATATACCCGTTATGAGGCTTCTCCCCACTCCCTCTCCATGCACACGCCTCGACGGTGGCTCTACTACACTGTATTACAATTACACGCTTCTGTTACCCCACAACCTCCACGTCTCAATCGACGTCTGCTACATAAACAGAAGAATTTCAGGCCACGGACCAACACACTGAGGAAATGAGACAAGGAAGCAACTTGACAGACCACATGAAACATGGAAATCTTCTCAGCGATCTCTATCTCGTGGTGGCTTCCTGTCTTCTTGGCCACATCCTAACTCTGATTTGGCTCGCCCCCGGATAACTAACTACAGGGGTAACTCGTTCTGCGCCCAGTCTCACACTAAGTCCAGGCCAATGTTGGAAAGGGTCTGCTGTGAGGATGCAATTGCGCTCGGTGCTTAAAACACAGGGTAAGATGTGACATCTCTGCCTCAAGGAAGTCTCAATCCAGCTGAGGGACACAGACACCCAAAGTTCGGGAAGGAACATGCGGAAAGGAACAGTGCATCTTGCCCAGCAGGCTTCCAGGAAGAGGAGATGGCTGAATAGTCAACACTTAGCCAACTACCCCAATTTTGGCACTTTTTCTGATTAACGCCTTTTAGTAACAAAAACCTTAGACTGCAATCTGCCAACCTCAAGCTTTAAACAAGAACATGGCCGGAGCAATTCATCTTCTCCCAAGACTTTCTCATTGGCCCTTATCTTCAATAAAGCAATTCCCGGGGCGCCTGCGTGGCTCAGTCGGTTAAGCGTCTGACTTCAGCTCAGGTCATGATCTCCCGGTTCATGGGTTCGAGCCCCGCGTCAGGCTCTGTGCTGACAGCTAGCTCAGAGCCTGGAGCCTACTTTGAATTCTGTGTCTCCCTCCCTCTCTCTCTGTCCCTCCCCTGTGCAAGTGCTGTCTCTCAAAAATAAATAAATGCAAAAAATAAAAAATAAAAAAAGCTGTTCCTGCCTTCCTTCTCCCTTTGACCAGACAGACAACACTTCCTCACTAGAGTTTGTATTTTATAGAAAAACACATCAATGCTGAGTTATGCTTCAGCAGACAGCTGAATATTTAAAAATAAATATATTTTTAAATTACAAAGTATCACTTTTCTAGGGAGAATTTTCAAACCTCTCTTTTTTATTATTTAAGAAAAGCCATAGCAATGTGCCGGAGTGTCATTTCCACATCACCAGCTTTGTATCTGTAGCCTTCCTTAGAAATTTCTCAGTGGGCCCAGTTCATCTTTCCAAGGTCGATGGCCCATTCTGCACAATCTACACTTAAATGGCTCTCCCTCTTTCCTTCACCCAATCTCAATTACAGATCATCGAAATCTACTAATAAGGATTTCTTTTACAAAAAAGGGAAGGGAATGTGGCTGCTGTGTAACAGAAAGAACATGGCTTCACAGCCACAAAAATGCCCTTCCCTTTGGTCCTTATCCTGTGTCCAAACTCAGATCTTCCTCCCCTGGAGACGGTGCTGAAGAAGGTCACTGAACAACAAGCTTCAAGAAGTTCAACAGGATTTCATACTACTTTATCTTCGAATTTTCTACACGTTGCTAGCAGATGCCTGAGGCAGTGCTGAGGGCAGGAGGAGGGAGAGGCTGAAGGAGCCTGCAATCCAGGGACACAGGACGCACACTCTCCTTGCACCCATGCACTCTCACGTATACAGATTACAGGTGCACAGAGTACATTTCCAAGGAAGCTGTGACACCAGCAGCTTCTTCTCACGATACTGCACGAACGTTACTACAGATGCGTCTTAACACATACTCACAGATGGAAAATAAAATAAATGGGCCAGAACATAAAGGATCACAGAAAATTAACTAAGTTTAAAACAAAGTTGGTAAAGAAAAAAAATGTTAAATCCAGAATTACCATGTGATCAGATCATTCCATACCCAGGTACATACCCCAAAGAACTGAAAGCCAAAACTCAAACGGATATCCATATGCCAATGCTCAAATCAGCTTTATCTGTAACAGCCAAAATGTAGAAAAAACCCAATGTCCATCAATGGATGAATAAACAAAATGTGTTATATCCACACGGTGGAATATGATTCAGCTTTTAAAAGGAAGGAAATTTTGACATATGCTAAAACACAGATGAATCTTGACAATGTTATGTTAATGAAATAAGCCAGATATGGAAGTACAAATGTTGTGTGATTCTAATTTATTTCAAGTACCTAGAATAAAATTGAACAGTGGGGATAGAAAGTTGAACAGTCATTCTGAGTGGCTGGAGGGAAGGGAGAAACGGAAGTTCTACTTAATGGGTACACATTTTCAGTATAGGATGATGAAAAAGTTCTGAAGATGGATAATAGTGATGATCACACAACAAATGTACTCAATGACACTGAATTGTATACTTAAAGATGATTAAAAAGGTAAATTGGGGCGCCTGGGTGGCTCAGTCAGTTAAGTGTCTGACCTAGGCTCAGGTCATGATCTCGAGCCTTGCGTCGGGCTCTGTGCTGACTGACAGCTCAGAGCCTGGGGTCTGCTTCAGATTCTGTGTCTCCCTTTCTCTCTGCCCCAGCCCTGTTCATACTCTGTCTCTCTCTCTCAAAAATAAACATTAAAAAAAATTTTAATAGTAAATTATGTTATATTTATTTTTGCCACAAAAAAAGTTAGTTAAATTAGCATAAGACATGAAATAGAATTATTCAGGACCCTAAATCATTTAAGTATTGCAGGGTCTTTAAGCTGATATGACTCAAACTTTTTTTTTTCTTTTTTTTTTAGAGAAAGACAGAAAGAGAGAGCACATGCAGGGGAAGACCAGAGGGAAAGAGAGAGAGAAAATCCTAAGCAGGCATATGGCCCAATGCAGGGCTTGATCCCACAACCCTGGGATAATGGCCTGAGCTGAAATCAAGAGTCAGATGCCCATCGACAAGCCGCCCAGGAGCGCCATGTTTCAAACTTGTAAAATAAATAAGAAAATTTAGGAACTGGAAATTTGGGTTCACAAGTTACCTGTGAAATCAAGTAGGGCAATGGACTAGGTTTCTAAAACTTTTTCTGATCATTACGCTTTCAAATATTAGACACATTAAGGCTGATTAAAGGAAATGTACAATCACATCAGCATAGAAACTTATTCTTCTTAGGACAATGAAAATTATAGCACAAAAAGTGAAGATATATTTGGATTTAAATCCCTTTCCCACTAAATGCTTGGGGCAAATGGAAAAAGAAAATGACGGCAAAAATCATGGGCCTTGATCACCCCTGGAATAAAACTGCTTTAGGTTGTGTTAATTTAGAAATCTTCTAAGTATGTAAGACATTCACTGTATCATTCAACTAATAATTACAATCGTACAGTGAGCACTAAGAAAGAACTTCTAAGAAAAGCTGAGAACTAGCCACATACTATGGTTTGAGTACTTCTACATTAAGGACTTTCCCTTTACCATCAGGAGTTTGTATTATCCTCTTTGGGAACTTAAAGTGAAAATACCATGTGGGTTTGCAAGCCAGGATGGCAGCCTAGTGAGAGGACCCTGCTCGCCTTCGCCCTGGAACACGACTAGATGCTGTCAACGCATTCTGAGTGCCCATGACACTGACCTGAGGACCAACCCAACACACCGCACAACTAGAGGGGCAGAGGGACCACATCAAAGAAGGTGGAAATTTAATTAAAACTTGGCAAAAAAAATAAAAAGAAGGAGAAGAGGAGGGAAGGAGGGAAGGAAGGAAGGAAGCAAGGTAGGAAGGAAGGAAGGGAAGGAAGGAAAGGAAAGGAAGGAAGAAAAAACCAAAGTGGAAGAGATACAATAAAAAGATATATAACTCCATTTTAAAATGGGCAAAGAAGGGGCACCTGGGTGGCTCAGTCGATTGAGTGTCTGACTTCAGCTAAAAGTTCTCGAGTTTGAGCCCCACACTGGGCTCTGTGCTGACAGCTCAGAGCTTGAAGCCTGCCTCGGATTCCATTTCCCTCCCTCTGCTCTCTCTCTCTCAAAAATAAACAAACATTAAAATGCCCAATAGGCACATAAAGAGATACTCAACATCATTAGCCATTAGAGAAATGCAAATCAAAACCACACTGAAATACTTCGCACCCACTAGGGTAGCTAAAATTAAAAATATATATAAATGATCAACTAGTGTTGGCAGAGATCAGCACCCTGATACACTGGAAAGGTAAACGATGCAGCCACTACTCAAAACAGTTTAGCAATTCCTCAAAACATCAAGGGCAGACCACAGAGACCCCATCTTCCCCCAGTGGGGAGATCTTCCAGTCTCCAGAAATCAAGCCTTTGTCACACTGGTTCAAGACCCAAGGTCTCAGAGCCTCCTACTTCCTAACCAAATTTTCCTTAACAATATCCCTTGATTCCCACCTTTGATTTCCATTTCAAAAGACTCCTCCTCTTCCAAGCAGGCTCTTACCACTTTCATTTCCAGAATTCTAACTTCACTTTTTCCATTCCCACCGACCGCCACCCCGCCCCCACCCGCCAGGCCTTGCAATCCCATATTACACACTGCTCCAATAATCTGCCTGGAACACCAAGGGACAAGTGAGATAAAACATCCCAAAATAAAATATGATTAGCCATAGTATTTTGTGGTATCCAATGCCCAACAGCATCCTTACACAAATTTGGATTCTGTTACTCCTTTGGTAAAATAAACACCGGAAAATAGGCTAAAATACAATGACTGTGGCTCCCAGTGGCATTCCAAATAGGAAACTCGATTGAAGCCCATCCTACTATAAACGTTCCATCTGTTCAGTGGGCTCACAATAAAGCAAGATCCATTTGAACCACAGGACAGCACTCGCTGTTTCCTCAGAATATAATTCACAAGTCAAATTTAGGATTATTTGAAAAGAAAAAAAAAGGTTATGTTTATTAAAAAAAATAACTTGAATTCATCATCCTTAAGACTCAAAGTCAAGAGAGTTAATTGTAAGCTATATAACCTAATATAAATATAAAAAATATATAAACATATCCCTCCTGAGTCTGAGACACTGAGACAGACAACACACACACACACACACACACACACACACACACACACACACACACCCTCTCCATGCTATGATGTGAACCCCATCTTCCTCAGGGATCTTGCCTCAAATATGCGATCTCTCTTCTCTATCTTCACTCTCAGTGGCTTGTTCTTCTCATTAGGTAGGTTCAAGCTCCCTCCCATCTTTCAAAAACAAATAAAAACAAACAATTCCATCCTGGTTCCATTCTGCCTGATCTTGTCTCTACAGCCAACTTTTCTCACACCTCCTGCTTGCTTCTCACTCTCTCCACATGACTGCACTCTGGCTTCTGCCCAAATCATTTTACTGACGCTGCTCCTGCAAGTCACTAAGGACCTCTAACTACCAAACCCAATAGGATTTTTCTGTTCTTCCTCACTTGTCTGTTCTAACCAACACCCCTGACCACTCAATTCCTTCTTCAAACTGTCGTCTCTCGGCTTTCTGCAATACTAATCTCCCAGTTTTCCTCATGCCTCTCTGAACTCTCTTCCTCAGAATTTATCATGAGCTCATTTTCCTCTACTAGCTCCTTAAAATTTAATGCAACCAAAGCTTCCAAGCTTAACTCCCTCTTTTTACTCTGTGCTCCACATCCCCCTCCCCCCACGCCCACCCCAGGGGACACTGATTATCTGCAAATCTTCACGTCCAACTCGGACTTTGCTCCCACAGTCCCAACCCAACTGGCGATTTAACCACTGGGCGATCCCACCGGAATCTCAGCTCAGTGGATCACAAACTGAATTTATAGCCTTGCCTTTCAGCTTGCTCCTCCTCTTTCTAGTCCCTGGTAGCTGTCCAGTCACCCAAAACCTGAGATGAAGAATCATCATAAGGCCTCTCCTTCGTTTTTACCCTCCCCCCACATATTAGGTCATTAAACCTCACCTAGGGAGCTCCCATCTGATTCTCTCTACTGTTCCTTCTCTCCATTCCCACTATCCCTGCCTGAACTCTGGCCAGGATGACCGCAGCCCTTCCCAGCTAGTTTTCTGCCTCCTAACAGTCATTCTTCACATGGTAGTTAAACCAATCACGCTACAAATCAAATCTGAAGAAGGTTTTACCCTTCAATGGTTCCTCCATGGCTTCCAAAGTCAAATTTAAACTGCACAAAGCCCTTCAAGGCTGGTCCTGCAGGTCCCTCTCGCATCATCCCCCTCCACTCCCCAACCCCTCTCAGGCCACACAGAGCTAGTATTCTAGCAGCTTCCCATATGGCTGTACTTGTTTCACACCCGCAGGCCTGCAAAGCGCATAGAAAACAATACACAAAAACCCATAAAACAATACTGTTCGTGGAGATACATATTAGAACTGTTAGAACGTAGACAGGAAGGGCATCTTAGGATTTCATTACAGAGGCTCCCTGCTGCGTGACAGGGGTGAGGAAGACAGGCCTAGGGAGTGAAACAAAGGGCCCTACACTTGGCTTATAAGGTCTTCTTTCTCCCTTCTCATCTTCTTTTAACCTGGAACAATGATCACAAAACAGTATACTATTATCAAAACCTTTCTGCATTTAATATTTTCAAAGAGCAAAACCTGAAGACACACACTCTGATGTCGTCAATAAAAGAGAAACCCAGGCTTTAAAGCTTCCATCCTACTGTGGAGGCAAATCAAACCTTGGTAACGGACAGAAATGCACTTAACCAAGCCAAGTGCGCAGTGGCCAGCCTGCATATATATCCTTTGGTTAAAACCCATGTAACTGGTCTAAGTAGGAAAGACAAAGTATAATCTGGATCTTTACAAACATTGACTGTGCTTTAATGTCAAAAAACTTGAAATACAAAATTCTAGAAAGTGAAACATTCAAGGAAAATGACTAATTCAGGTAGCTAAGACTCAGAGTTTACTGTGTTTATTTTGCTTATTTTTCCATGACAGTCATGCCAAAAGAACCGTGAAAGACAAATTGAGACATAATATTTATTGTGTTGCTATGGTTTCCAGACTAACAAATAAAAATTATTTCTCAATTTCTTAGCAACTTCCCCTTAGTAGAAAAATCTCAGGTACCATTTTTCTCAATTAAATCTTATGATGTAATTATGGTAAAGTACTTTTTAAAAAGTGTTTGGTAGTTGAAGACCAACTACATAATTTTTTCAGAGCTGCAAGACCTACATGTATTAGATAAAATCTAGGGATTTTAAGCCATTTTCTTCTGATGCCAAACGACTATATATTCCTTTTATTCAGAGACCTTTTGATAGCAAAACATTATTTGGTAATGAGAGAGGAAATTTGAGATTACAGACTTTATTACTGAGGTCTGAATATAACCTATCAAAGAGATCACTCAGGAAAATGGGAACTTTGGATCTGCAGTGACATAGCTAACCAAAGGGAAAATTGAATCATAGTTCTAGTAGAAACACTTTGGGAGGAAAAAAGGGTGTTGCCAATAATGTCTTCACATTTAGGTAACTGATATTGTGTTATTTGAACTTTTTCTCCAAATTCCTGTAAGTCACAGGAATGGTAAAGATTATAACAATGAATGCTATTCCAAATATATTTCAACCACACTGACACAAAACAAAGCCTTGTTAATTTTGGTTAGAGGAACAAATCAAGAACTGCAAGATACTCCAGAGTGACACTGGCCACTACAGAGCCAGGGCTCTAACTTAGTTCCAGGGGTAAATGGGGGAAAAAAATGGAGAGAGTTCTGGACTCAATAGAAACTGGTTGAATTCATGTACTAACGCCACTAGAAGGATTCTAAATGACTAAAAACAACTTAGATTTGCTCTTTCAAAGAATTTGTCTACTAAAAACGGTAAGTACAAAGGGGGAGAATTTTTTTTAACTGAATAGAAATAAAAATACAGTCACTCTCCAAAACTCTGAAAAATTAACTCACATTTCAAAATCTTTTATAATTTTTTTGCAGACCACCATTGGAGAACACGCAAAAGTTTAAAAAAAATTTTTTTTAATGTTAATTCACTTCTAAGAGAGACAGAGCACGAGCAGGGGAGCAGAGACAGGGAGGGAGACATGGAATCTGAAGCCGGCTCCAGGCTCTGTGCCGACAGCTAAGACATGGGGCTTGAACCCACAGACCGTGAGATAATGACCTCAGCCAAAGCCGGGTGCTTAACCGACTGAGCCAGCCAGGTGCCCCAGAAGTATTTTCAAGAAGAGTAACTCTGCTTCCTGTGAAGTCAGCTTTTCAGACAAATCTGATTTGCGCAGAACAATCTGAACCAAACACAAAAGGATGATCAGTACTTTAGGACTCAGTCTGGGGAATGATTACTGTCAACTCTATACTTCCTCCCTAGACAATCTCATCCATACTCACAATTTAAATTACCTTCTACATGTTCATGGATCTCAATTTTCATCTACAGCCCAGACCTTTCCTTGGAGCTCTGGATCTGTATCCACAAACTGCCTCTTCATAGTCTCTACTTAGATGTCTCCACAGGCACATAAATACAATACACATTAAGTCCATGAGCCTCCCTTTGCAAGCCTGTCCCCACTTGAACGTTCCCTACCACCATCCAGAAGCGTAAGTCAAACCTTTCCCTCGCTGCTACCCAAACATAGTCGTTTGGTGAGCATCGCGACTACCAACTTCTCTGTCCCACCCACCTCTCACCATCTCCAATGCCATCCCTCTGGCCCAGGCCCCCACCGCCTCTGCAAGTGTCACGACTCATCTCCCCACATCCACTAATGTCCTTTCTGATACAATCTCCAACTTGCACTCAAGTCCTCCTTTCATGTCAGGACCCTACACAAAACTCTTCAATGTTTTTCCACTGTGTTTCCAACACAGTGTGTTTCCAAATCCTAAATAGAATCTATAAGAACCTGCATCAGGGTTCTCAACCTTGGCCCTACTGACATTTGGACCACGCATGTCTTCGTCGTGGGGTGTGTCCTGGGCACTGCAGGGTGTCTGGGGCATCCCTGGTCTCTAGCCACAAGCTCCAGTAGCACACCCCTCCTCCTGTTACCTCTAAAATACTCCACACGTGGCCAGATATCCTGGGAGACGAAACCACCCTTGGCTGAGAGCCCCTGGCTTAGAGGACTGGCTCCTGCCCACCTCTCTGACTCCAGCCCTCCTTGCCGTGCATGTCAGCGCTAGTGACCCCACGGAAGGCACGACACTGTCAGAGTGCCGGGGCCCCCATGCGACTTTCAGCCCTACCCTTTCTAGCTGTGTGACCTCAGGCAAGTTACCTCACTTCTCCACATCACGCACTTACCAGGGATAAAACAAGAAGAGTAGACTTGTCGTGAGGACTAAATCCATGTAAAGAACTTAGGACAGTGACTGGGACATCATCGAGTTCAGGAACCAGTAAATATGAGCTGTTGTTACTGTTCCTTGAACTCTCCATACTCAGGTTCAAAAGCTTGTCACACGTGCTTCCCTGACTGGAAAGCTCTCATCTACATCTGATAACTGTCTTTCCTCTCAATGATTCCACTCATCCTTCAGAACTCAGTTGAAAGGGCACTTCCTCAGGGAAGCCCTCCGAAGGCCCCTAAACATGTAAAGGCCCACTGCTACAGACTCTTGAATAAAACACTGACTTTTTACACAAAACACTTAACACAGTTGTAAGTAGATTACCTTATTTCCTCAATTCTAAAAATGCCGCTGTGACAAACACTGACAAATCACAGCTTGCAAGACAAAAAAAGACATTACCATGTAAAATGTAGATACTAATTTTGAAGAAAAAAAGGGAACTGAGAGTTGAACTATTCCTTTATGTAGTTCCCCCTGTAGAATTTAAGCTCCGTGCAGGCAACAACTGACTGTGTTAGGCCTGTCCACTCCACACCCATAATGCACAGCTTGCAGAGAACACACGCTCAATGAACATTACTAAATGAATGACACTCAACACGTGTGCAGTCTTCTTTAGCTCTATTCTTAAATAAAAGATGGTATTAACATCCATAGATACTGTGGTTACGGTAATCCTTCGAACTTTCAAAAGCTGCTATCCTTGTCAAAAGTTTTTCATCTTTAATTTGCCCTAAAAATGAATAAATTACTCAAGTACAATAGTGAGGGAACTAAAGGACCATTACCTCTACCAAGTTGTCATGGTTAGCATTCCACAAGACAGTAGCACCAGACAAGGGAGCCTGCGGGGCTGCTCAGTTGGTTAAGCATCCGAGCTCTGCTCAGGTCATGATCTCATGGTTCGTAAGTTTAAGCCCGGCATCAGGCTCTGCGCTGACAGCATGGAGCCTGCCTGGGATTCTCTCTCTCTCTTTCCCTCCCTCACTCATTTTCTCTCTCTCTCTCAAAATAAATAAATAAAATTTAAAAACACAAAACAGGGGCACCTGGGTGGCTCAGTGGATTAACTATCCAACTTCTACTCAGATCATGATCTCATGGTTCATGAGTTTGAGCCCTGCATCAGGCTCTGTGCTGACAGCTTGGAGCCTGGAGCCAGCTTCACATTCAGTGTCTCCCTCTCTCTGCCCCTCACTGGCTCATGTTCCGGCTCTCTGGCTCTCAAAAAAATAACAAGTAAAAATATTTAAAAAAATATTTTAGATACAAAACAATAAAACTGGACAGAATCTTTTAAACTATATTTCTTCCCTTTGTCTCCTCCACTCAGGCTGCTAGTCCATAATCAAAACCCAGAAACTTCTGGCCCTCACTGCCAGATGCCTAAGATGACTACTACTTCCCAGGTGGCAAACTGCAGTCCACCCATGTCCATCAGCAGATCAATGGATAAACACAATGTAACACACACGTTCAGTGGGAAATTATTCAGCCACACCAAAGGAGTGAAGTTCTGACATATGCCACAACATGGATAAACCTTGAAAATCCTTATGCTAGGTGAAAAAAGGCAGATACAAAAGGATAAATGCTATATAATTCTACTTGTAGGAAATATCCAGAATTAGGCAAACTCATAGAGATAAAAAACAGATCAAGGGTACCACGGGCTAGAAGAAGGGGAATGGGGAGTTCTTACTTAATGGGTACAGAATTACTATCTGGGGTGATGAAAAAGTTTTAGAAATAGTGGTGATAGCTACAGAACATTGTAAATGCAACGAATGCCACTGAATTGTAGTCTTAAAATGGTCAACATGGCAAATTTTGTTATATTTATTATAATCACAACTTTTAAAAAATTAATATTGTAAAATACCCAAAACCATTTCTAAAACATACCAAAAACATTTCAAAGGGGAGAATTATATCTCAATAAAGCTATTTTTAAAACATGAAATCTGAAAGCTCGAGCAGCCACAAATGTTGAAAGGCCATCAAAGCTTCCTTTCCTCGTTATCACCAGTAGGTGTGTGCTCCAAACACGTCTACACGCACATTCCGCTCGACAAGTCTCTGAACATTCCACCGGCTAGACTCAAACTCCTATAAAATCGATGTCTATGCTTGTCATTGATCCTTTAGATTTCAAAGAGCTATGCATTAAGAGCATGAATCTCTTTGGGCCCCAGATCTCAAGAGAAATCACAGAATTTCAGAGCTGGAAGGACTATCAGATCATAAGGTCCAAAAATAATCAACGTTCTGGTAACTTCCATTTGGAGAGATGTGTACGAAACATGTTTTCTTCATATTTTCAGCTCTAAAACAAGGAGGTTCGTAACATTCCAGGCTTCTGTGATACCTTAAAAAGACTGTTTGCTATCCCTTCAAAAGGCTTCACTTCTTCTCCTGGGAACACTCACTGTAACCTTCACAGAACTGGCTGCAAGTTAGACGGCGCAGGTAGCTTTCGCCCTATCCTCACCTTCTTCCTGTGGAGAGCCAGCGGCCTCTCGGGTCCCAAATTGATACACTCTGTGCTATCAGGTAATTTTCACTTAAAGTCATCTCTGCAATTGCATTTCCCCCATACCTGTGGAATAATCAAAGCCAAACGAGCAAGAAGGGAAAGAATCCACATTGGTCTTCTGAAGACCTAGAGGACTTGCTGGTAACCCCTTCCAACAGGGCTCTTCTGAGCTCTTGTGAGAGCTGTGACAGCCCCAGCCCCCCTCACAGAGTGGCCACATGCCTCCTACATCACTCCAATAACATTCCTGCCTTCCCAGAGCCGTCTTCAAACTCCTAACCGTATTTCTGAAAAGGTACACAGGTCTTACAAAACAAAGACTTCTGTAGATGGGTGGTGATAATGGCTGCACAACAATGTGAATGTAGTTAAAGCCACAGAATCCTACATTTCAGAAATGGTTAAGATGCTAGGTTTTATGTGTTTTACCACCCTGTGCTCGGTTCCATATTTTAGCAGGCAAATTATCCAGTCTGCAGAATATATTTATGCCTTTTGTTTCTTTTCCTCCTCATTCCCCCCAGTTCTCTGACTTGGGACAAACTGAGGTGCAAGAAACTCGAGCCAACAGTGAGCAGAAGGAAAAAAGAGGTTATTTTTCTTTATGGCATTCCCTGTCTATTTCAAAAAGCAATATGAAGTGAGAAAAGAAAAATTAAACACTTAAGATTTAACTATTAAAAAAGGATTAAGCTATTTTTCCTTTTTATTTTATTATTATTTTTTTAATGTTTTATTTATTTTTGATACAGAGAGAGAGACAGAGCATGAGAGGGGGAGGGGGAGGGGCAGAGAGAGAAGGAGACACAGAACTGGAAGCAGAGAGAGAAGGAGACACAGAACCGGAAGCAGGCTCCAGGCCCTGAGCTAGCTGTCAGCACAGAGCCTGACGCGGGGCTCGAGCCCACAAACCATGAGATCATAACCTGAGCCGAAGTCGGAGGCTTAACCGACTGAGACACCCAGGTGCCCCGCTATTTGTCCTTTTTAATCATGATAAGGGTTCTGTTCATTTTTGCTTATTCCTAACCTCAGTCATGCTTTTTGTGTGTGTGAAAAATAAGGATTAGGGACTATCTGTGAATATTAACCAAGAAACGGGTGGTGGGCACTTAAGAATTGGTTATGAAAAGTGTAAAGGAAAGAAAAATAGCCACAAGGAATATACAAAAGAACTGTTAAAACTGCCAAACTTCTAAAGTTTTCAAACCACAACATCACACATTAGGCACTCCTATAAATAAGTTGTTAATCTTACTAAAAACTGCTCCTTTCGTGTTGAAGGCGAAGCTGAGCCTTTGACCAGGCTAGTGGAGTTGGCATATGCATACTGAGAGCTCTGAAAATAGAAATGAAAACCAGAAATACTGGTCTTTTAAACCCTCTTATACTAATAACTTTTATTATACTACAAGTTGTAATCTAATAATTGGATTAAATTTGTTATTTCATAGCAAAATGATTACGAACAGGGAGGAAAACCACCTGAAAGTATAAGAACCTGACCATCCATAGGTTCTTCTGTGTATTTTGGTTCACGGTTCCCAAGTCCAACTGGCCATGAGAACCCCCTGGGAGGAAGTGTGTGTGCAGGTGTGTGTGCACACAGAAACACAGGTTTCTGAGGTCAACTCCCCCCCCCATCCCAAATCCAGATTAGCAAGTACAGGTGAGGCCTGGAAATCTGAACATTAAAAACTCCCCTGAGTCTGACAATCAACAATTCTTTAGGACACCCAACTTAATACATTTCTTTTTACAAAAAAAAAAAAAAAAAAAAGACTATTTTACCTGTATTCTCACTGTCAATTACGACATTATCAAGCAACAAAATAGCCATTGCAAGCCTAATACTATGCTAACAGTTTACATGCTTTATTTCCTCTCATCACCACAGCAGCGCTATAATACAAGAAGACAATACTATTCCCATTTTACAGATGAGGAAACTAAAGTCCACAGTAGCTACTTAACAAAATTACTCAATCAGCTGCTAGCAGAGCCAGAACTAAAAGCCACGCTCATAACCCTCCACAGCCTGCCTCCTGAAGAGTTTGGTGCAGGAGAATGAATGACAGCTTAACAAGCAGAATGTGAGCCCCCACCTCTCATACCTTTCAGACATTTATCTCAGCTTCGTCGGTTTCCTCATTTGTAAATAAGGCTAACAATAGTGCCTATCCTACCTACCTCACAAAGTTATTATGGGAATCAAGACGTGCAAGTACTTTCAAAATCATGAAAAGTTACAGAAAACAAACTACTAATGGGGGAGTTGGAGAATACTGAGAAACAGTACAGCAGAGTGAGTGGTTAAATGCTCAGACCTCGGAGCCAGACTTTATGGGTTTGAACACAAGCTCTGCTATTTCCTGCCTATGTGACCTGAGGAAAGATATTTAACTCTTCTGTGAGATGGTGTCTTTATCTGCTAAAATGGAGACAATAGTAACACCAATCTCAGAATTTTGTGAAGATTAAATAAATTAGTACATTTTGAATATTACAATAGTACTTGTCACACAGTAAGTACGCAAGTGTTAAATGTTTAAAGGTGCCCACTTTTGCAAATGAAGCATCACATCCAAAAAGAGAGTTCAAATATTTAGTGACAATGCATAAAAGCCTAGAAGGTGCTGACATTTGCTTTCCTTATAGAAATCTGGATAAGTCCCTCCAATTTGGGAAATAAACATTTTGAGTAGTTTCAGTTTTCAAGTAAAACTATGTGACTTCCAAAATGCTTCATCTGTGCAAATACTTAAGGTTGTTGCATCTAATTTTGAATCCATTTTAAAAAGTCCTTTACTCTTTTATCTGAAAATATCTCACTTGATTTCTTTTTGAAAGAGAGAGAGAGGGCACAAGTGAATGAGGGACAGAGAAAGAGAGAGAGAAACACGGCTCACCCAATCAATGTGGGGCTCAGGCTTACCCAATGTGGGGCTCAAATTTACAAACTGTGAGACCATGACCTGAAGCAAAGTCAGGCCCCCCTCGCTGGAATTTTTTTAAAGTAATATCACAACTTTGTCATCGTTTTTAGATCACTTGTCTTTGCCTTAAACATCCTTCTACAGGATTTGACTTCTAATTCAAAAGCTAACTAACCAGAGGAAAAGTTTAACAATGAGCTGGACCCAAAAGAAACTGTATAATATGTCAAAAGGAAACAGCACTAGCCCTAAATGAGCTATTTACTAAGAATAACAAAGAGGAAGTGGTGAGGGACTAATCCTCAGCAAAAGAATATAATTTAATAATGTTCTACCCAATTCTTGGGCCAGATTCATTTATGGTCAGGTCTGCAGCTGCAGATAGAGTCCAGAGTCTGAAACAAAGTTGGCACCTCACTAAGAAATCACAGCTGGGAATTATCTTAAATTTCCAATATGCAACAGGAAATGCTGCCCGTGATTCAATAGGTAATGGCCCTTTGCATTTTTTTTCTTTCAAGTTGTCAACAAACCGAAACAAAAATGCTCCTGAAACTCAGGTACTAGCACAAAGTTAAACATATGAATCCCAGTGCAGTATTTCAAAAAGCAGCTAGGACAACTGCATCTGAGCAGACACCAAATAAGGATTGTGTCTGTCAGCATCTATGCAGTGCCTCCTGGAATACGTTAACTGTATAGCCCACGAGTGTTTCTATAATATAGTTATCATATTGCCCACATTCTAATTACGGTAAGTTTCAGCACTGAAGATTAATTACCAATTTCAAAACATTCCAGCAAGTACCTCAAAGTAATCCACAAAAAAATAAAATGAAAAATTTATTTTAAATAAGAGGAACAGAAAGCTAAACAGACGGTAACTATATTCTCTTCCGACAGAGCGTTTAGAGGCCACATAGAACATCTTACATTCTGACATCAGCTCCGTGAATGGAAGTCTACAGAGATCCACACCTGCTCCCCACCCCCTGGCATTTTTAAAAAGTCTCAGTGTTGAGAGGGGGGTGTTCAGACGCACCTCTCTAGCGATGTTACTCAAAGCTTCATCTTCCGCAGAAAATCGGTCTTTTACAGGTGTCCTTTTCCTTCCAGAACCAGGAGTCCCCATATTGTCTTCTTAACAGTTTTTTAATTGTGAAACGTGATTTCACTGTTTTCAGCTCTGAAATAAACAGAAACAGAAGAACTTAGAAAGTTTCTCTTTGTATCATTTTAAACCTCCTTTATACATTCACTTTTAGAAAAGTGAAGTTATATTTCTGTATTTAATTTACATGTAAATTAGTTACCAAATATTTTTTCTTAGTATCAAATTATTTCAATAAATTTTAGAATATTTAAATGTATACTTTTTACCATACTACTCACTGCAACCTATAGAAATGTGTGGTAATATTAGCATCAGAAAACTGCGGTCAGTAGTAATTCTACTTATCAGTGTAAAATTACCACAGGTATTTCTCAAACTTATTTCCATTCCAGAGCAAAAAATATTTCAGAAAAGCCATTCAGTCCAAAGCTCTGAAAGAACATATTCAAGAAATTTCAGTATAGAACTTTAAACTTACAAAGATAAGTTGGCTGTTTAGTGTAATTTAAGAAATAATTCCAATTAAACTATTACATGTAAAAGAACAAACAAAGGCTTATTATTCTGCAATTAACAATAACTAACACTGTCCACACAAATATCTGAGGGCCTGCTACTGCCAGGTACTGTAGAAAGTGCCAAAGATACGGTGACAAATTAAACGGACATAGGCCAATGATTAAGAATATATCTGTGGATCTATTATTATTGTGGTTATTATGAAATAGACCTATTTTTACAAAAGAGAGAAAAAAATCATCTGCCAGGGTTAAATAATAAGGATAATAAAGATCATCTGACATCCCAAATACAGGGCATTTGAAATTAAAGATTCCCATGAGAAAACGTATCCCAATTTGCATGACCTCCCCGCTCCTATACCCATTCCTGAGAAGTATAGCTCATTTAGTAAAATGCTCATTAACTTAAAAAAAGTTTTTTCCTAGCTTTAATATAAATAAACTGATGAAATTTCATTACACTGTGAGTCACAAAGGAATTCTTAAGTAAGTTTGTCCCAGTAGAATAAACTATATTAAAACTCCAAGTGACTTTAATGTGTTGGAATTTACTTGGTTCAGGCAAACTAAAACAGAACCACTTTACCGAGTCACTCTTCCAGAAAGTCTTCTCCAATGAAAATTCAGGCCATTCCCCCTCTTATCTGACACCATTTCTTATTCCCACATAGCTAGCATGCTGTGTTTGTCAGTCAAAATGAAGACTGATTAAAATTCATTACCCTGCCACAGAAAATCTATCTCTACATGATAAGAAATGGACACGAAGAGAAAGAATGTAGGACTGAAAACAGCAGCTGATAAGTCCCAGCCACTAATTCTGGAAACCTCAGTGCTAGTTTTTCATAAGTCTCCCACCCTCCTCATGCCCAGCATCATTTTCAAGACCACACACTTCAAGAGAAACAATGTAGAAATATTAGTCACCCGCTGAGAAAAAAAGCAGCAGGTACTACTTCTCGGAGTCTGGAGTGACAATTTAACTGAGGCACAGTGATACCACCCAGTCAGTATATGTCCTTCACTGAGCTTTCCAAGGACACAGTCAAAGGCACCTCGCAGAAACAGGAGACAAAAACAGGCATCTTCTCATTCTAGGAACATAAAGAGAATTAAAGAAGAAGAAATAAAGATTGTATCAAAAGTTGAACAGCGGTTTCATTAGAAGGAAAGAATTATGGCTGCAATTTTTCTTCTTCTTGATTCTCTAGCATTCCAACAATGTTAGGGAGAGATGCATTTAAAAAAAGGAATAAAAACACTCAGATCCAAGGCTCAGAGAAGAAAGTGGCCCCAAAGTGGACCACACCCAAAGTAGGCACCATATGCCCTGCAGCTGAAACACACTATTGAAGCCACTGTGGGTGGCACTCTTTTCAATGTATTTCTTTTTCCTCTTTTTCCATAATCCATTCCCTTCTTTCTCAACAAGCATACCCTAGATCTCAGACCTGTCAGAATACTTCTAGCACACAGATTTACATAAAGAATCATCTTTTCTTAAAAATGCCCCCAAACGAAACTGTCCCAACAGGCTCCAAGCTAGCCAGCCCTGTGAGAGAGATGATGAGAAAAAAGAGGCCCAGGATAAGCAGGAAATGGGAACAACTACCTGACTTCCTTGTCCTTTTTGTCTTATCTATAGAGTAACTAGGAGTTTCAATGACTCATTGGTCAGGACCTATCACCATTTTCAAGGTGTGCATGAGGCAGATCAACCATTTCCTAGCTCAAAAAGCAATCTAACATTTTTGAAAGAACTACATGATTCGTACTCTGTAGGCAGACATCCTCACTAATATTAGAAAGAACAAAGGTTTTCAGCTCCTATGCACTCTATCTTCAAAATGACAAAAGTAAGGATACAGACTCCAAAGGTGATCTCAAATAGATTATTTCCAGTTTCTGATCCTAAAGGACTTTTAGTAAGTTTCAATCACAAGGTTTCCTCAAGTAAACTTTTCTTCCAACGTTTCCTTAATGGCATCAACCAAACCAAGACCTAAACCTTTACATCCACTGACAAAAACAAAACTGCCCACATTTTTATCAAGCCCATCACCCAATGTCAAGCTGATTTTCTCCAGATGGCTTTATCATTAACGACCTGTCCACCTAAGGGAGGGCATACCTTCAAGGAGGTTGTGAAACCTAAACCTTCCAAAACAGATCTGTCAATAAGACTTTCTTTTCTTCAGTGAGCTTCTCACGCAATAGATTTCTGAAAAGCAGACATTTTGCCACACTACTTGGTACTTAAGATACCGTTCACTTTTGTGAGAACAGAATGGGTATGTAATATCAGTTTCCCAATAGTTGCAGTTCTTTTATATCTGAGTATTTCATACTGGGGAACTCAAAATAATGGTGTAAGTCATCAGAGTCATCATTACAGTTAACGCTAGTCTGTGCAATAAAACATTTGGTAGTTATTCATCAGCAAATCCCAGCAACTGGATTGGCACTTGAACAAAAGACTAAGTGTGAGCACAGCTGTTGCCACTGGACTAAATTTAAAGTGAGAGGGCCCCACTTCAACTGCTACACTGCCCTTACCCCTCCCTGCCTGAGCCTTGGTTTCTTCACTCACAGGGCAGACAGAACAACTGTCCACCTATCTGACATGGTGAATAGGGGGCTCAAGTGAGCTCATATTAATGTGATCACTCAATAAACTCATAAAGCACTCCATAATGTTTCAAGTGTCTTAAATTAACTACCTCTTTTACACGTTTGGCTTATGAAGTAGACAAAAGGGCAATCCTTGCCTTTCTTTACATTTTCATACTAAAGAATTAATTTACATTAACTAACCAAAACACCCTCAAGTTATTTCCTCTGGCATGCATTATGTGGTATCATTAAAAATGCTAAAATTATTTGCTGAAGCATGGAACAATCAAGAAAAAATAAAAACACCTTTAATTATAATCATTATACTACATAGCACACATTGATATAATAAAAAAATCTAAAAAGAAAAAATTTTAAAGTACTTTGTGGTATTCAGAGTTTCAGAGTCTTGTTTTTGAAAATCCAAATGAACACACAAGTTTTAGAAGTATGGCCTTATGATGGGAGTTCGTTCCCTTACGAGAACACAACTGACTTAGAAGACAGAGGTCATTTAATGATGGTACGCTTGCTTAAGATCTATGCACACATTTTAATGTAAATTTTACCTCAAAAGAAAAACCCCTCTAAACAAACACTGAACTAAAAGAACAAAAGACTTGGCAACTGGGAATTTCAATAAAAAAGTCTTGATTTGGGGCGCCTGGGTGGCTCAGTTGGTTGAGCCTCCGGCTTCGGCTCAGGTCATGATCTCACGGTTCGTGGGTTTGAGCCCCGCGTTGGGCTCTGTGCTGACAACTCAGAGCCTGGAGCCTGCTTCGGATTCTGTGTCTCCCTCTTTCTCTGACCCTCCCCTGCTCATGCTCTCTGTGTCTCTCAAAAATAAAAACATAAAAAAAATTTTTTAATTAATAAATAAAAAACATTAAAAATTTTTTAAAGAAATCTTGATTTTTTTACTGTAATCACAGTACAGAAGAATACCAAAAGTTATGCATACATTAGAAAGATTATAGGAAAAGGAGAGAATGGTTCAATTGCTGGCTAGAAGAGAAAAAAAAATGAAGGAGGAAGGCCAGGGGGAGGAGAAAAGCATAGTGGAGGGAGATAGAGAAAAAGGTAGGGAGGAGTGAGGGAAGGCAGGCAGGCAAGTAGGCAGGAGGAAAGAATTATTGATTAAAGATACCAATCTTGCAAATGTCTAGATGATATTATACAAAATGAATAAATCATTAACAGAACCTACAGAAAGAATAACAGGTATATCTAGAAATTGAGGCTAAGTATGAAATGAAAATATGGGGACACCTGAGTGGCTCAGTCAGTTGAGTGTCTGAGTGTCAAGTCATGATCTCGAGGTTCCTGAGTTTGAGCCCTGCGTCAGGTTCTTTGCTAAGAGCTCAGACCCTGGAGCCTCCTTCAGATTCTGTGGCCCTCTCTCTTTGCCCCTCCCCTGCTCATGCCCTGTCTCCCTCTCTCTCTCAAGAATTAAAAAAAAAAAAGAAAGAAAGAAAGAAAGAAAATATGTATACATGAGAGGCAAAACCGGAAGACCCGGCAGAACATGAAAGGTAGATGTTAAACACAAACTAAATCTCAGAGAATATTAGAACCTATAATGCTTAAATTAAACTAACATTTTACAAAATATAATGCTTATTATATTTTTATATTTTATATTGTGTTTCAATGATAACCTGTATAATCACATCCCCAACTTTCACATTCAGTAGTCCTAAGAATTAAAAATTTAAAGTCTCATATTTTGTATACATATTGCTCTCATACACCCAAAAGAACTGATAACCTTTCGATTTCCTACTTTCATAAGACATGCCGTTGGATGCACTTCCTTCCTTGCTAACTGTGTTTAAATAAATGAACTCTACTGGGCGGTATATTTGACATGATTTATAATACTATTTTCATCAACTGTGCAGAACCCAAATTAGGAAGATGTGCTCTTAAGCAACATCTGTATTCTCAGTATGGCCTGAGAAGTAAACCATTTTCTAGTACCAAATTCTCTCCTTTCCCTATGCCTTTTAAAAAGTATCTCAGTATATCTCAGTGTCAACTATGCTCAAAAAAAAAAAAAAATAGAAAACACCTCAGAAACGTTATGTATAGACAAACATTCAGAGGATGAAAGGAAGGGAGAGAGAAAATTACATACTGCCAAGAACAGGTAAGACTTAAAAGCGTGCAGTAAAGCAGAACAGGAAAAGAAGGAAGTATTCAGGAGAACACCAGAAGCTCAGGCAGCAAAGAACAAAGATAAAACCAAACACTAGGAAGATATAGAAAAGCATGCAATACAGATGTGATTTTTTAAAAATGTTTATTATTTATTTTGAGAAAGAGTGTGACTGTGGAGGGGAGGGGCAGAGAGAGAGAGAGGGAGAGAATCCCAAACAGGCTCTGCACAGTCAGCACAGAGCTCGATGCGGGGCTCGATCTCACAAACTGTCAGATCATGACCTGAGCCAAAGTCGAACACCCAGCCACCCAGGGGCCCATCTGCATATCCTTTCTTAACGGTGTTCTCTGAAGCACATGAGCTTTTATTTTGAGGAAGTCAATTTACCTATTTTTTCTTTTGTTGTTTCATTTGATTTGATATCATTGCTAAGAAAAGCACTGCCTACCCAAATATCTCAATGATTTATTCCTATGTTTTCTTCTCAGAGTACTACAATTTTAGCTCTATTTTTAAGTCTATGATCCTTTTAGAGTTAATTTTTACATAAGGTATGAGGCATGGTACCAACATCATTCTTTTGCCTGTGGATCTCCATTTGTTCCAGTACTACCTGTTGAAAGACTATTCTTTCAGCAACTCAGTGGTCAAAAACCAACTGACCCTAAAAGTAAGGGTTTATGTGTGGCTCCTCAATTCTATTCCACTGATCTATCTATATCTATATCAAAATAAATATCTTTCTGTGAGTACCATCCTGTCTTGACTACTGTAGCCTTGCTACAGTTTTGTTGTTGTTGTTGTTGTTGTTGTTGTTAATGTTTATTTTCGAGAGAGAGCAAACACAGGCAGGGGAGAAGCAGAGAGAGGGGTACAGAGGATCCAAAGCAGGCTCTGGGCTGACAGTAGAGAGCCTGATGCAGGACCTGAACTCACAAATCATGATATCATGACTTGAGTTGAAGTCAGATATTCAACTAGCTGAGCCACCCAGGCGTTATCCCTGCAGGAAATTTTAAATTAGGAGGAGTAAGGGGTGCCTGGGTGGCTCTGTCAGTTAAGCTTAAGTATCCAACTTCCTCTCAGGTCATGATCTCAGAGCTTGTGAGTTTGAGCCTCATGTCCGGCTCTGTGCTGACAGCTCAGAGCCTGGAGCCTGTTTCAGATTCTGTGTCTCTCTATCTCTCTGCCCATCCTCCACTCACACTCTGTCTCTCTGTGTCTCTCAAAAATAAATAAACATTTAAAAATAAATAAATAAAACATAATTGGGAGGAGTGAGTCAACTTTGTTCTTCTCAAGATTCTGGGTGCCTTATATTTCCATATAAATTGTATGACTGACAAATCCATTAAAAAACAAAAAGGCAGCTGGGATTTGGATAGGGATTACATTAAATCTACAGATCAGTTTGGGAAATAGCACTATCTTAACAATATTAAGATTCCAATCAAGTAACATGGGATTTGTTCAGACCTTTAATTCTATCCTACTGTGTTTTGTGGTTCCCAATGAATAATTCCTATACTTCTTTTATTAAATTTATTCCTATATCACAGGGGTCATTTTAAAGCTCAAATAGATATAAAAGTTTCTATAAAATGTAAAATGCTATGGAAATATATGGTATCACCAACACCAAAAAACAAAATATCTAAAATCACAATAGGCAAAAGAGAAGGCACTGAAGTATAAAATTCAGAAGTATATCCCATGATTAAGGTTAATCTTAGTTGAGCCACAGGTGGGGAAAAAACTGCATATTTTCAAACACAAATATAATCCAACACTACATCTGTATACTTAGTAGGAAGGCATTTTTCACTATTTCCAATTTACTAGATATGTAGCAACAATACAGGAACTGGAAATCCTTTTACTGAACTGTACCAGTGTGTGTTTTCTTTGTGGAGTAGACAGAATTATTACTGAAATACTGCTCCACCAAAAGAAATGAAAATCAAAACCAACATGATAGGAGCATGTAACTAACCTGTGTTACTAATAATACAATAGAGGGGGCCAGAAGTGAGACCCAAAGGACAAAAGATCTTAAGTTAGCCTTACACCTTGGGCTCTCCTTCTCATTAAGATGAATTCTATTGACAATACTTATATTAACAATATTCTAATAAAAAAGTAAAACTTAGAACATAATGCAACAAGTGGAAAAATTACATTAATAAATATGGTCATCTTAATTTCTTTTTAGTAAAACCAGACACAAAACTGAAAATGACCCAAATTGACAATAGCTTTAAGTCAAGGCCAATCAACATGATGTAATAAATTGTGGTAGTAGAAAACTCATGGACAGGAGGCAAAGACAAAGACATATTTGATATTATGCCTATAAGGTACAAAAAGATGCCAAAATGGTATGTACAGTATGATTCCAAGTATGTAAAGTTTCACACACAAATAATGAATGATATAGGCAATATGTTTAAAAAGAATTTTCCTATTTTCTTAAGCTTTATACACCGCTAATAGTCGCTTTATAAAAAAAATGAGTTAAGCTAAAATCTACCATTATGGGCAAATTCATAGTATGAAAATATAAACTTAAAGGAGTAAAAAAATTGAAATTGTATTAATAAACTGATAAGGAGGAAAGATTCACTTAGTCTGTCAGAACAACTCCAAAGGAGGACTACAAAAATTTATGTTGGCTTTTCATGAAGATGGCGCCGAAGGCAAAGAAGGAAGCTCCTGCCCCTCCCAAAGCCGAAGCCAAAGCAAAGGCTTTGAAGGCCAAGAAAGCAGTACTGAAAGGTGTCCATAGTCATAAAAAAAGAAGATCCGCACGTCACCTACATTCTGACGGCCCAAGACACTGCGTCTCGGAAGGCAACCCAAATATCCTCGAAAGAGCGCCCCCAGGAGAAACAAGCTTGACCACTATGCCATCATCAAGTTCCCACTGACAACCGAGTCAGCCATGAAGAAAATCGAAGATAACAACACTCTTGTGTTCATTGTGGATGTCAAGGCCAACAAGCACCAGATCAAACAGGCTGTGAAGAAGCTCTATGACATTGACGTGGCCGAGGTCAACACTCTGATCAGGCCCCATGGAGAAAAGAAAGCATATGTTAGACTGGGTCCTGACTACGATGCTTTGGATGTTGCCAACAAAATTGGGATCATCTAAACATGTCCAGCTGGCTAAATCTAAATATACTTTTTTTTCACCATAAAAAAAAATTTATGTTGGTCATCTCCGGTTAAACTGTAATTTTCTAACAGATTTCCCAGTAACCATCACCTAGAATTTATAGGTATAATGAAATTCTAAGTAAGTGGGAAATACATTGCTAATTTTAAATAGGAATGAGCACCACTGGATTAACCTTGAAAATTAAAAATCTGACTTGAATCAGTAAGTCAAAATTAGAACAAAGAATGGGGCACGTGGGTGGCTCAGTCGGTTAAGCGCCGACTTTGGCTCAGTCATGATCTCACAGTTTTGAGTTCAAGCGCCTCCGTGTGCCCTGTGCTGACAGCTCAGAGCCTGGAGCCTGCTTCAGACTCTGTATCTCCCTCTCTCTGCCCCTCTCCCGCTCACACTCTGTATCTCTCTCTCTCAAAAATAAACAAACATTAATAAAAAATTAGAACAAAGAAGCAAGCATTAATGTCCTCTAAAGTCCTGGGGAAAAACACTAATTCCTAAGTCTAACGACTTTTATTATCAAAGCAAAATCCTTTGAAATTTTCAGCCTTTCTTGAAGACCTTTATTCTATGAGGCCCTCCACCCATGTAGCTCACTGACTGGAAAATAAAATAGTAGTGACTTGAGATACTTTTATACTATAAAAGGGCGATGCCAACATCTTCTCTCTCCTGAGCCATGTTGGTCGGGTTTATATAGCTCAAACCTGTCTTACAAAGGGCAAAGTAATGCCCTGAAATGATAGGCGACACACCAATCAGGTCCATAAAAGAGGAAAGTCAACAGATACAATGCAACGTAAGTTCAATGTTCACGGGGAACGACTGGAGAAGGGAGCTGAGCAGACAGCTAATCCATGGGCCATTCCATTCCAATCCACAGCCACATGCAATGAGTTCCACTATAGAGTCACGGCTTCTGCTCAAAACATCAATGCTCGGGGGGCTCCTTTTTATGTAAATAAAAAGAAACTGACCCTTCCTCCTCCCACAGAAAGAGATTACTAATAACTTCCCAAAAGTTAGGGACAGGAGTTGCCAGATTCAAAGGGCCCACAGAATGCTCACCACAATCCCAAATCCATACTGAGGAATTTCACAGTGAATGACTGTAGTGAATTTCAAACACTGAAGACAAGGATGATTTTGCAAGCTTCCATTGGTGGGAAAATTAGTTACACAGAAAGGACGAACAATGAGAATGGCTTTAAACTTTACAAAGTAATTCTGGAAACAAGAAGATAATAGAGTGATGCCTTCAAACTTCTGAAGGAAAACTATAGACAACCTACAAGTAGACTATGCCCAATCAAACCATTCTATTCTCATATGTGATGACTAAACACATTTTCAGACATACAAGGTCTCAAAAATTTACCTCTTTTATATCTTTTGTCAATAAGATACAGGAAGATATACTTTGTAAAAGAGAGGAGAAAATCGGAGGACTAGTCTGCCCCACAGTCCTGCGGGGACACAGGCTCCTTGCATCTGGTGACCCATCCTTCACCGCTGCTTCCCAACTCACAACTGGCACTCATGTGAGGGAGACGTGCACTTGGATCGTGTTAAACCACTGGAACTCAGGGGTTGTTTGTTAAGAAGGCTAGTCTATTGCGACTAACAGACACTAAAAGGTGGTAGAGCCATTCTGCTTTTCAAAATTAAACCACATATTGATTAGAAATATATGTATGGAGGGTGGAATGGGACCGCAGAGCTGGGCAGGGAGTGGTCCCAAGAGAGTGATTAACATGTAAGATGGCACTGTGGCTGCTCAGAGAGGAAGAGGTACATTAAAGAATATACTCAGAATTTCTAGGATAATTATAACATTCATTTCTTGACTTAGTGAGTGAGACACAGATGCTCATTGTATTGTTCTTCCACAAACTATATTTTTGTTTTATATTTCTCTGTATTTCACAAGCTAATTATCTTATTCAAAATAAATTAGATAGATAGACACTTGAAAAATCTGCTGGGGGGTGCCTGGGTGGCTCAGTCAGTTTAAGCACCCGATATTTTATTTGGGCTAAGTCATGATCTCACTGTTCATGAGACCAAGCCCCACATCGGGCTCTGCACTGACAGCAATGAGCCTGCTTGGGATTTTCTTTCTCTCTCTCTCTCTCTCTCTCTCTCTCTCTCTCTCTCTCTCTGTCTACCTCTACCTCTACCTCTCTCTGCCTCTGCCCTTCCCCTGCTCACGTGAGCACTTGTGCTCTCTGTCTCTCTCAAAATAAATAAATAAACATTCTTTAAAAATCTGTTGGAGCATTTGGGAAAAACATGGCGAATAGAAAACTAAGCCAAAAAAAAAAAAAAAAAGAGGGAACCCCCTGGAACCCCTCCTGGAAAAACTGAAAGTTAAACAAGAAAGAAAACAATCGTGGTAAAACATTCAGCTGAATAGTACACAGTATTTATTTAGTTATGATGAAAACACCAGTATTGATTTAAAATTGCAAAACTGGGATGTTACAGAGAGAAGTGGGAGGAAAATAATGCAGAAATACAAAAGAACAAGAATAACCACTAGTAACACTTCAATCGCACACACATGTTTTTCAAACATAAAGTCTGTGCTACTTTGTAATCAGCTAAAGCAGACAGACCCTCAGGTGGCTCTCCACCATTACCACCTCCTCCATTCCCACCTTTGTGCAAATACCGCTCAAAGAATGTGGCCAAGGCTTGTGACTTGCTTCTAACCAACAGACTATGACAAAGGTTATGAGATGTCATTCTCATGATTGTTACCTTATACAATATCAGCCAGCTAGCACACTTGCTTGAGACTCTCCTTGATGATGTGACGACATGGTCCTATCAGGAAATACCACAGGGCCAAGAAATTCAGGTTGCCTCCAAGAACTGAAAGCAGCCTTTAGGAGCTTGAAGACAGCCTCAAGATAACCTTTAGTTATCCTAAGGTGACCTTGAGTGAGCAAGAAGCTTCAGTCCTAAAATCACAAAGAAATTAATTCTTCCAAACCATCTTCAGTGAGCTTGGAAGGGGATTTTACCATGTAAATCTCGAGGAGAGAATTCAGCCCAGCCAACACTTCAAATACAATCTCGAAGAGCCTCTGCAAAGGACTCTGCTCAGCCCTGCTCAGATTCCTGCCCCACAGAGACTGGAGGATAATAAATGTGTATTGTTTTAAGCTGCTAAATTTGTGTGACTTGTTACACAACACAGAAAACAAATGCAACAGCTTTTAAAACTCTGGATGAATAAATCCAGCAAAGGTCCAAGGATTAAAAAAGAAATCAACACCAAAAAAGCCAGCTGCATTTCTATACATGAAGTATGAACAATCCAAAAAGGAAATTAAGAAAACAATTACATTTACTACAGTATCAAAAAGAATAAAATACTTAGGAAAAAACTTAGCCAAGGAGACAAAAGACCTATACACTGAAAATTACAAAAAATTGCTGAAAGAAAAAAGGAGACGTATATAAATGCAGAGCCACCCCGAGTTCAAAGACTGAAAGACTTAACACTGTTGAAATGTTAACACTACCTAAAGTGATCTACAGATTCAACCTACTCTCTATCATAATCCCAATGACGTTTTTTTGCAGAAAGAGAAAAACCTATCCTAAAACTAAAATTCATATGGAATCTCAAGGGACCCCGCACAGCCAAAACGATCTTGAAAAGGAACAAAGTAGAGGCATCACACTTCCTGATTTGAAAACTTAACTAGAAAGCTACAGTAACCAAAACAGTGTGTTACTGGCATATACCACAAACAAAAAATAACTCACAGTAGATCAGAGAAATAAGTGTAAGCTAAAACTATAAAACTCTTAGAAAAAAACATACATGAAAAACTTAATGACACTGGATTGCCAATGATTTCTTGGATGTGATGCCAACAGCCCAGCAACAAAAAAAAAGTAGATAAATTGGATTTTATCAAAATAAAACCTCAGTGCATCAACAGATACTATCAAGAGAAAAAAGTGACCCAAAGAATGGGAGAAAATATTTGCAAATCATACATCTAATAAAAGATTAATATCCAGAATACCTACAGAACTCTAAGATTCAACAACAACAACAAAATTCAAATCCAGGCAAAGGACCTGAATAGATATTTCTTCGAAGAAGATATATAAATGGTGAGGAAGCACATGAAAAGATGCCACACATCACTAGTTATTTGGGAAATGCAAATCAAAACCACAATGAAATACCATCTCACACCCATTAGAATGGTCGTTATTTTTAAACAGAATAGTGTGTCAAAGATGCAGAGAAACCAGAATCCCTATATACTGCTGGTAAGACTATAAAAAGATCATCTGCTATGCAAATTTTTGACTATTCCTCAAAAAAATAAACATAGCATTACTATGCCATTGAGGAATTCCACTGACGGGTATATACCCAAGAGAAATGAAAGCAGGAACTCAAATAGGTATTTATATACTTGTATTCAGAGACAGCAACATTATTCACCTGAGCCAAAACGTAAAAGCAAATCAAGTACCCAATAACAGATAAAGGCATACACAGGACGTGGAATATTACTCAGACTTAAACAGGAGTTAAATTCTCACACATGCCACAGCTTGAATGGACTTTGAGGATGCTGCACTAAACGAAATAAGCCAGACACAAAACAGAAATATATCACTCAACTTATATGAAGTACTGAGAGTGAATCAAATTCTTAGAGACAGAAAGCTGAACAGTGGGTGTCAGGTGCAATGGGGAGTGAGGAATTATTTTTTTAATGGGCACAGAGTTTCGGTATGGGATGATGAGAAAGTTCTGGAGATGGATGGTGGTGAAGGTTGCACAACAGTGTGAAAGTACTTAACACCACTGAATGATACACTTAAAATAATTAAAATGGTAAATTTTATATCATGTATAAAATTTTTAATTTTTTTAATGTTTATCTATTTTTGAGAGACAGAGTATGAGTGAGGGTGGGGCAGAGAGAGAGGAGACACAGAATCCGAAGCAGGCTCTAGGCTCTGAGCTGTCAGCACAGAGCCTGATAACAGGCCATGAGATCACAACCTAAACTAAAGTCTGATGCTTAACCAATTGGGCCAACCAGGCACCCTATACGATGTGTATTTTAACACGCTTTTTAAAAAAATTGGATAGACAGCAAAGGGCAAGTTGGTTAAGACCGGAGGTCAGTTACTCTACTTAGATAGGGCAATAGCCACGACAGGGGAAAAGACATGTAATCTAAAACTGAATTTTTTTTCTGTCTTTAATCCTACAATTCTTAGTTCACTTAAACAAAATTCTTCTTTTTTTTAAGCTTTTTTTTAAATAGTAACAACACGTATGCTTACAAATTGTTTTATTTATTGTTACAAATTACTCAAACCATTTAACAGGGAAATAGGGGAGCCTGCATGGCTCAGTCGGTTATGCGCCTACCTCTTGATTTCCATCCAGGTCATAATCTCACTGTTCACAGGATGGAGCCCCATACTGGGCTCTGAGCTCCAGCAAGGAGCCTTCCTGGGGTTCTCTCCCTCTCTGCTTCTACCCCGCTCAAACATGCTCTCTCAAAATAAATAAATAAACTTTAAAAAAAAGGGAAATAAAATATTTTAACATCCTAATCCTCTGCATACAGTATACTCTATTTTACTTAGAAAACAGAGACCCAAAAGAGTGCTCCTGGATATTAAAATGTTTCTCCTTAGGAAAGTAGGGGAGATAGAAGAATAACAGAGTGCTCAACAAAGAACTATAAAATTAGTTTCCTAAACAGTAAAGCTTTGTTATATTAAAATTAGTGAAGGGGCGCCTGGGTGGCTCAGTCGGTTAAGCATCAGACTTTGGTCATGATCTCTCGGTTCTCAGTTTGTGAGTTTGAGCCCCGCGTTGGGCTCCATGCTGACAGCTCAGGGCCTGGCGCCTGCTGCAGATTCCCCGACTCCCTCCCTCTTCGCTCTTCCCCACTCACACTGTGTGTGTCTCTCATTCTCTCAATAAACATTAAAATTTATTTTTTAAAAACTAGTTAAGAGTTTGGTGTTCATAATGAAAAAAACCCCAAGATATACAAGGTTCAAAGTGAAAACAATGAAAGAGATGAACTACAATTCTTTAGGAAGGGTTTTGATATTTCACTCCTGAGAAAACAGAAACACCCTGGGGGTGCCCGGGTTGCTCAGCTGGTTGAGTGTCGGGCTCTAGGTTTCAGCTTAGGTCATGACCCCAGCGTCAGGGGATCCAGCCCCATGTTGGGCTGCACACTAAGCAGGGAGCCTGCTTGGGCTTCTCTACCTCTCTCACTCTCTCTCTCCTCTCCCCCATCCCCTATTCAAGCTCTCTTTCTCTAAAATTAAAAAAAAAAAAAAATGTATACAAAATTCTTAAAACATCCCGATACACACTTTGTACTCAAATGCTTTTCCCAGCCCCTTTCCTCTTTGCCACTCTCTCTGTTCTGCACTATCCTCCCCTCCCCTCTCAACCCTATCCCCCCCTTTTATTTTGGTAGAGGAAGGCTGAGACAGGGTAGGGATAATAAGAATAAAGGAGCTAATAGGAATAGGGAAAAAAGGAAAAATACTCCAGTTTCTTTTTTATCCTCACATTGAATACAGTACTAAATATACCATCATTATCTAATGCAAATAATCCACATTTATGAGGGCAAGGAAAAAATAAATTTCTGCAGGCTTTACGTCTGTAAATTAAGTTTGCATTATACGCCAAATTCTTCAAACAACCGTGACCGTAATGTGACACAAGGCTGCAGTTTAATATGGTGAAACAAACCTTGGATAAATGGGTGGAGCACTAAGCCCTTTAAAGAGATTTCCAGCCTGAGAAGTGAAATCAGTTAAAGAACTTGAAACTCAGATGCCTCCTTCACTAAGTATAGAAAACAGTAAGGTTGTCATGAGAAAGCACATGGTACAGAGGGGAGGCCGGGCTGGGACCCAGCACCCGGTAACAGCCACAGCTATTTTTAAAGGGATAACTTCATGATAATGCACATGAGACTGGAGCAGTTGTATGGGAGGAAGACAATGAGAATCCGGCAAGAAGCTAATCTCTCTGTATGAACCCAAAATAATCTTATAAAACAGCCCATCATTCCCAGTGTCCTTTTGATCCAAAGACATGTGTGCAGTCTCTGAACTGATTTAGATCAACAAGGGTCCTGGCCACTCGATGCCAGTACCAGTAAAGGGTGTCTGTCCCCTGCTGGAAAACACTGGATCACTCTTAGAACCAGAACATGGTATAAAGACCGGTACCACCCTGTGCCCCTGCCTGCGCACGCTTTTCCAAAAGACTTCCCTCATTAGTTTTCCTTAATCGTGCTCTTAATAAAGGAGGACCAAAGCAAAAAAGGAAATGATCCCAGGATATGCACATTAAGCAGATTTTCACTCCAAACCTTAGACCTAACCTTCTGAAAGCAAACGTCCTTTATAAGCTCCCTCTTCTGTGGGTGCCACTTTTCCTAAACCGCAGGCCTTCCTGACTTGTGGCAGGGGCCACGACAGAACACAGCTGTGCGGCAGCCTCTGTCAGATGAGTGCTGACAAGGCCTGGAAATAGATCCTGGGCACTAGCCAGAGAAACTGCCACTCACAAGTTCCAACTTCATCATCATGCATTAGTCCTTCGGTACTTTTATCCCCCCTCCAGTCTCTCTCATTTTAAAAGGACAGAGGTTCTCAACCTTCCTCCT
Source organism: Helogale parvula (assembly GCA_004023845.1). Lineage (NCBI taxonomy): Eukaryota > Metazoa > Chordata > Mammalia > Carnivora > Herpestidae > Helogale > Helogale parvula. The sequence goes on along the minus strand of PJEM01012433.1, from coordinate 984 downwards.
CATGCTCATGAGTGAGCTGTATAATACAAAAGTTAAAATTATAAACCCTTCATTTGCTCACACTCTGCAGAATAAAAACTGAATTTGTACCTACCCCCTGCCTTGGGAAATTAATCCCCCAATAGCACTCAGGTTTGCAAAAGGATTTTTATATGTCAAACTCTACCAAGGTTTATTTTATTATGAATAGGATGTGAAAGGTAAAGGAAGACAAAACGTGGGCTATTTATTCCCCATGACTAATAATATAGTAGCAGACTTGAGCAGGGCAAGAAGTTAAACTATATATAATATTTTTAATTGACATCGGCCATAAAATCCTAAAACAATCAACTGACTACAAAAGGTATTCGTTTAACTCTTGCCAAATAAAGCATCAGTCTTCAAGCTACAATACAGTATTTTTAGCCTTACCAGTACAAATAAAATTAACCACCTGTCACTCTAAAATGTTTAAGACTGCCTTGTAAAATACTCTTTGGTATTTTTTAAAATAGAGAAGATAAAGAATCCAAAGTAATTAAGAGTTCCTTTTTCCTTCTACAAGGTTGAGAAAGAAGTTAACTTCTATTATAAAGTCCAACGTAAGATTGAAGTAAGTTTATATATTTTAACAACTGAAGCCTCAACTTTGCAATCATTCTATCAGAAGAAATATATTCAATATACATACTTATGGACTAGCACAAAGACTTAAATACTAGTTGTTCCCTATAGCAGCATTTGTAGAAAGCTAAAAACAACCTAAATGTCTGTTAACAAAGAAATGGTAAAATAAATCACAGAAAATGAATAAATTATGGTTCATCTACACTACACAAGACATTCAGTCTTTTTAAAAAATCAGGTGGGGGCTCCTGAGTGAGTCAGTCAGTTGAGCATCAACTTCAGCTCAGGTCATGATCTCAAGGTCTGTGCGTTCAAGCCCTGAGTCAGGCTCTGTGCTGACAGCTCAAAGCCTGGAGCTTGCTTCGTATTGTGTCC
>PJEM01012432.1:0-47117 GCA_004023845.1 Helogale parvula | reverse complement strand
TGGTCCTCCATTAGGTTTCTCCTGTTCTCCTGTTAGACCTATGAGTGCAAACATATGGTATTTGTCCTTTTCCACCTGACTTATTTCGCTTAGCATGACACCCTCGAGGTTCATCCACTTTGCTACAAATGGCCAGATTTCATTCTTTCTCATTGCCATGTAATATTCCATGGCATATATAAACCACATCTTCTTGACCCATTCAGTGGTTGATGTACATTTAGGCTCTTTCCATGATTTGGCTATTGTAGAAAGTGCTGCTATGAACATTGGGGTCCATGTGCCCCTATGCATCAGTACTCCTGTATCCCTTGGGTAGATCCCTAGCAGTGCTATTGCTGGGTCATAGGGGAGTTCTATAGATAGTTTTTTGAGGAACCTCCACACTGTTTTCCAGAGCGGCTGCACCAGTGTATCAGACCCTGGAAGATAGCCTTGTTGCTACCATTACATTGTAGCTCGACCACCGGCTGAGACCAAACCCAGTCCCTTGGAATGACAGACAGCAAGTGAGCAGGGAATCCCCCTCCTCCTTCCACTCTTCCCCTCTTAGTTCTCCTCTTCCAGACACTGTTGTGTTTTTTTGTTTTTGTTTTTTGAGGAGACCTGATCTTCATAAACCTGCAGTTGCAGAAGGGGGATTCAGAGACACCTACTCCCATGACAAATGCTCTTTACTTTGTGAAGTGATGCAAGAGGCAGGTTACAGAAGTATCCAGTGCTTGGGAGTGACTCTTCACAGAAATTACCCTTACACACAAGTTTCTCTATCAAGCAAAACTGCCCCAACATAAAGTCAGTCCTGAAAACAGAGTTAACCCCTGGTGTAAACTACCCCAGGAAACATTGCTTTAGGTCCTGCCTCTATGTGTGTGCTGTTTGTCTAGCTGTGGGAAGTCCAAGGGACAAGCCGCAGTCCCTGTCCCTGCTTGCTGCGGGACCGGGCAGGTGGTGGAGCGACGGGCACCGTGTCCCCGCTGTATTCATCGTGCCCGTTTCGGATGCTGGCAGTGACTTGTGTGATTTTCACTGCACTGGATTGGAGCAATGGAAAGAAATCCTGAAGTAGGGGAGAGAAACTATGAATCATGATTTCAAGACAGTAGCTTTTCTTGGATTTCAGCATTTCTGAAGTCGAGTCGTGCCCTATGAATTTGGCATATATAAATAAATAATAAATATCTAAATAAATTGCAATTTATTATCCCAACCAGAACAGTTTTGAGAATGAAAGGAAGCACTACCAGCAGTTACACTGGAACAACAGGTAAAAGCCATTATTATCAGGGGCAAACCAGGACATACGGACACTCGGCTTATACTTTGATGTGTGCATTTACTGCAGTTCTTTCACATTGTTAGGTGGCTGTCATATGTGACATTGGGCCCACAGTGTTTGACATTGGGCATACGATGTTGGAAAAGTAAGCACAGTCCCTTCCCCCTTAGAGCTAACAGCATAATAGCACAGATGATAAAAGAGAACAAAGAATACACATATAGTTAAAATTTTAGTAAGTGCTGTATTAATCAACTTGGGCTCCCGTAACAGAATACCAAGGTGACTTCAACAATGGAAATTTATTTTTTCACTGTTCTGGAAGCTAGAATTCAGAGATCAGGGCTCCAGCATGGTTGAGTTCTGGTAAGAGTTCTCTCCCTGGATTTTATATGACCACCTTCTATGTCCATCCATTAGAGAGAGAGAGAGTTCTAATGTTTCTTTGTCTTATAAAGACACCAGTTCTGTCTGATAGGGTTCCACCCCTATGACCTCATTTAACTTAATCACCTCCTTAAAAGGCTCTATTCCGGTGTCCCTGGGTGACTCAGTCGATTGAGCGAGCATCTGGCTTTAGCTCAGGTCATGATCTCGTGATTCATGGGTTCAAGCCCTGCATCAGGCTCTGTGCTGACAGCTATCTCAGAGCCTGGAGGCTGTCTCTGGATTCTGTGTCTCCCTCTCTCTCTGACCCTCCCCTGCTCATGCTGTCTCTGTTTCTCTCTCTCTCAAAAATAAATAAGACATTTAAAAAAAATTTTTTTAGTCTCCATTCCAATATAGTCACATGGGGGAGTCATGGCTTCAACATATGAAATTGTTGGAGCAGGACACAATTCCGTCCCTAGCAAGTGCTATGGCAGAAAACACAGAATGTAAGTTCCAGAAAACCAGGGGTTTTGTTCAGTGACAAAATGCCCATCTTATACAGCAGTGCCTGGCACATAGTGAATGGTCAAGAAATGGTTGTGGAATTGAATTAAAGCAGAGAGGGAACGTGATCCAATTCATAGTTTTAGAAGGTGAATTGCAGGGCAACAAGAGTTGAAAGAAAAAGACTTTTTAGGTGGCTGTGGGTAGGGTTGTCCACACAAAGATAATGGTGGCTTGGACCAGGCTGTTGACTCTGTAGATTGAGAGGTGTGATTAATCTTAAACTATACTTAGGAGGTAGAACTGACTGCTGGTGTATTACTGGATGTGGAGGGGGAGAAAAAGGATGTGGTCATGGATGGATTACAGCATTAGTGATGTAGGTTTTAGGTTTGGGCTATTAGTTGGATAAAGGGAAGACTAGGGGATAATGGGGAGGCAGGGAAGAAAATCGAGAACTTGGTTTTGCACAAGGCAAGCTTGTGAAGCCTCAGAGACACACAAGTGGAGGTAACATGTAGCCAGTGGGATATATAAATTTTGAACTCAGACGTAGCTCATTTGATTTTCACAACTGTTTTTGCAGTGTGTCATTTTTGTCTCCATTTCGCAAAGAAATTGAATGTTAGAAGGTGAAATGAGTTGCCTAACGTCACCAATCCAGCAAATGAGAAATGTAGGATTTGACACCAACACTGTTTAACCCCAGAGCCTGGGCTCCGAACCGCAGCAACCTTCTGTCTCTCATGAGGCATAGATCTTGGGTACATTTCCTACTCTGCTTCTAAATTATCATGTGACCTTGAGCCTCACTTTGCGCACCTGGGAAATGATGGGAGGGATTCTGTTAGGTCTCCTTTTGTTCTGTACCGCAATGCTGATCTCCTTTGTAAATCCCATTTTGAATGTGAGTTTGCCATAGGTACCTTTCAGAGCTGATACCCGAGCTGACAATTCATTTTGATGTGCGTGAAAAGGGCAAATCTCTTTAAGCAAAGACCCAGCACACCAGCTTCTTAAATCTGAATTCCAATGGAGTAAGAAGAAGGCTGCACAGAACAAATACCATTTCTGAGTGAGAGAATGTTCAGCATCTCAGATTCCTTTTTATTATCTGAATAGTAACCTCACATGTCCCACTGAGCCAAATGTGGAGGTGATGCTTGGGCCAGACACATAGTTTCTCTAATGTCTCTGCCCAGGGTCTGCCCAACTTTCCCACCTACACCATCTCAGTGACACATATGTCCCGGGGTCCTATGGCCACCAATATGCTAGGGGTAGGGAGGCAGTGGTGACATGGTGGATCCTTTCCTCTGGGTGGTTCCTCTTTGCCCTACATTTCAGAAAGGACCCTCCTGAGTTACCAGGGGCTATATTCTTCGGACACTAGACCAAAGAGTCATCCTTTGGGCCAGTGTCACCCTTTTGAGGGGGCATCTCATATGGACAGTCAATTTGAATTTGATTGGGACATGCTAATGAGCTCTTCATATGTGTAGGATTTTGTTCTGATTAGATTAAGCTTCTCAGAGAGGAAAGAAACAGCCACTGATTAAAGACATAAAAAAGGAAACACTTTAAATGAGTAAGTGGTTCATCTTCATATAGCAAAGTATAAATTAAACATAGTCCAGGGGCTCAGCTTTGAATAGCAGCTGGATAGAGTGGGATTTTCTGAATATGTCCACAAGGAGAAGATGCTCACAGCAATTGAAAGGGACTTAAGTCACCAGAGAGGGCACTGAGCACTCCGGAGTAAATGGATGGGCCAAGTTATTTGATAAAAATGACTCTCAGACTAGCAATGAGAAGAGTTTTATTCAGATTTCAGAAAATTGCTCCCCAAGTCCCTGTGACATTCAAGTGTATTATAATTCTCTGGCAGCATCCGTGAGGGTAATGGGGCCAGAGATCTTGGCTCAAAACAAAGACTTGAGTAGAGTAGACAGCGCACGTGTCACTGGGACCCTGATTGGGAACTTCGCCAATACTTCTTTCTCAGAGTTTGGGGCTTCTATAGTTTGGGTTCTGTAGAAAAGCCTGGATTGGAACTAGTCTGGCTTCTCCGTCATGCCTATGAAGCTGTGAGGGTCAGTCACATCAAGAGTGTTGCCTGGCCAAGGCTGGGGTGCAGCTGCAGCCCCAGGCTCACCTGGATCACTCCAGAATTAGTGGAGCCGCCACAGGGCTGTGGTGTGCCCATCTGAGAAACCCTGGGCTGTGTGTGACCACCAAGCCCTTCAGCCTTTTCCTTTTCCACCCTGCTGCCTTCTTAGTGTTCTGATCTCTGCTCTCATTCTGAACACGAAGCAGACTCTCACTGACAGCCTGTTCTTTGAGGGTCCTAACCCCCTCCCTGCCCCTGGTAGCTAGCTTTCTCTCCCACTCCTTGGGACTAGGTCTACCCTCTGTACCCTCAGCCCCTGGTGGCATCATGCTCGGAATGCACTCGTCACCTGCAGTTATAAGTTGTCACCTTCTGAACAGTCTCTCCCCACACTTGGAACATTCTACTACAAAGTCCCACTCAGTAGACTGACAGAACCCCTGATTATCAGTATTGCAGGAGCCAAGCCTCTCTGGTCACTTTGCCTCTTTGGCAGCTTGTATTTATCAGGGAGGTGATCAAAGGCTGCACCAGTATCTCCCTACCCTCCCCCCAGACGCAGAGGCTTAACCCAGGACGAGTTTATTTCCTGCTCACATTGGTCTCCTGAAGGGTGGGAGGCTGTCCTGGGCAGCCATTCTCTACGGGGTGACCCAGGTTGCTTCCCTTGGGAGGGTTGCCCATCTTTGAACGTCATGGTCATCCTGCCTTAAACATCCAGCAGATTGGGAAGGAGAGAAGTAGAAGTGTTCACGGGCTTCCCACAGGGGGTACCTCACTGACCTTGGCCAGCAAGTGATAGCCGTTTCTTCTCTTATTTCACTGAGCTGAGCTGCTCCCATGATCCCTCCTGACGTCAAGGGAGGTTCGGACATGTGAAGGAGCGCAGACGTGTTAGCGAGCAGTATGAATCTACCACACCCTTGAAGAGCACCGTACTTCTGTCTCAGCTTTGCCAGCCTCTGTGTGTTCAGGCCCGTCTCCCTCCTTCCTTTTTGTCATGAATCCAATGTAGCTTGAGTGTGGCAATATTAATCAGGCCTGTTGGCTAGAAGGAGATCTGAGGTAACCATGAATAAGCTGTACTTGGTTGGAACCATTAAAAGATGCCTTCTCATCTCAATGACCACATACCTGCAGAACAACCCTCATGAAATTGCCCGTGAGGAAGTAAACTCCCATGGCCCCAATCATGATAGTCAGATCAGCAGCATCTGAGGTAAAGCAGAGTCCCCTTCGTAGGGTGGGTTTGTTTGCGGAGCATGGGGCCGTCACTGCCCCCGGGTTTCCTGGAGGGAAGCAGCCTTTTCAGCAAATCTCAAGTCCTTACAAAACAGCCTTTTAACTTTTTCTTCCTGAAAAGCTTCCAGACATTCCAGCCCAGCTGGTCTTGTTTTGGAATTCTGCCAGCTGGGTCCTCCTGCTGCTTTCTGATAATTATGAAGACTCCCTTTCACACAGGGAAAGTGCTTCAAGTGCTTCTTAGGGCCGACCCAAAATCAGACCCCTTCAGGGACACCTTCCAAGAAAAAGTATCATTTTTTCCCAGGCAGCAATTCTGTCCAGGCGACTCCATGGCAGTGTTCACAACAAGAAGAGGGCTTGGGAAAACTGTATCCCTAGGGAGTGGTTTTCCGTGGGGTCTGATGGAAGAATAAGCATTGTCTGACTTTAAAAATATTTTTTTACACTTTAAGATAATGAGAGATCCACCCTCGGAAACCTGGAAGAGCACCAAGAAAAGTGCACTGGGGATCATTCAGAAGTAAGGCCAGGCTCTTGATCCTGCATTCGTGCAGGAAAGGTGATCAAGCACCTATCATGGGCCAGGCCCTGTGGAGGCCCTAGGGATTCCTTTGTAAGGGCAAGGTGGCCGTGGGTCTTCTCTCACAGTCTGGTAGTGCAGGCCTGTAAACAGGGAGAGTGCCAGCTCACTGAAAGTCAAGGAGTTACAAATTAAAGCTCCCGCGAGAGCAAATTTCACACCCATGGGCAAGAATTTAAAAGTTGGAGAACACCAAATGTTGGCAAGATTGGGAAGCAACAGGAGTGCTCATCTGCGCTGGGGGAGCAGAACGTGGTGAACTCACTTGGGAAGAGTTTCACCTTCCTGGGGAAAGTTGAATGTGTACATAACCCATGCCTCAGAAATTCCACTGTAGTGTGAATACACGGAGAGGCGCCTGCCCTAGGGCACCAAGAGACATGCCTGAGAATGTTCCAAGGAGTGCTCTTCATTATACTGGAAACAACCAGACTGTCGACCCACAAGAGAACGCATAAGTAAACGGCTGTATGTTTATACCGTGAAGCACCATGGTGATGAGAACAAATGAAGCAAGAAGGAAGTTGCAGAATGCAGACGATATGCTTTCATTTATATAATATTCAAAACCAGGTAAAACCAAATATAGATAGTTTAGGTTGATGGCAAGGAAATTAACAAAATTTAGGATAATGGGTTACCCTTCGGGAGTAAGGAAGAGCACACAGACTTATGAGTTACTGCTAACGTACGGTTCATAAGCAGGGTGCTGGGTAAATAGATTTTCCTTATATTACGTGTCTTTAAACTGTACACATGTGCACAGCTATCATAAGCTGTGCAAGAGGAAGTATAGGTGATATGGCAATGGGTAGCAGAGGCATTTAACCAAATTTAGGACAGCCAGGAAAAGCAGGTAGGAGTTACTAGGCAAATAAGTATATTGTGTGCGGGGGGGCGGGGGGTCGGAGGGAGGAGAATTCCAGTAAAGAGAATGGTATGGGGTGCGAGGCCAGAATCCGAGACTAGGAATCCCAGGTCTGTCCTAGGGACTAAGAAGAGTTGATGTCACGGGAAAGCAGAGTGTGAAGCTGCAGCAAACAGAAAGGACCAGGTCTCAGAGGTCTTACAAATCATGTTAAGGAATGTGATCTTTCCTCTGGAGAATAAAGGTTGCCAAGTATGGGAGTGAGATGCATTTTGGAGGGAGTTTGGCTCCATGTTTGACATTGTCCCCATCCCAGCTCCTCCTCTGCCTTATGCCCTCGACCCCAGCTTGCTGGTGGCTTCTGGCATTTGTCTTAGCTTTGCCCAGACTTGACCCTCTTCCCTTCTTACTCCCACATGCAGGACCAGCACTAGGGCGAGGTGAACCAGGTGCCCAGGGTGCAGCATGGAACAACGCCCGGAGAATAGGGGCCCTGCGTGGCCCTGGTCGGCGTCTTTGTTTGCCTACATTTCTGACCCCACAACCACTCTGTAAATGAATTTCTCCTCTCCTGCCAGCTATTCTCTCTCAGGCCTCAGCCTCAATCTCCATCCTCCTGGTCTTTCTTCCCCCAGCCTGCCTGGTTTGGCTTTCTACTCTGGTCTCGGCATTTCACAGCCAACTTAGGAGAGAAAGTTACACATAAAGAGATAATTAACAACATGAGCCAAGAAATACGGACCACAGGAGTGGTACAAATCATGTGTTTCAGGAGTTTGGAGGAACGGAGCCAGGCTGGCTTTGGATGGATGGAGAGCAGGAAGGTGGCTTTTTATGCTAAAGGAATAGTGGGAATGTTTTGCCAAGAGCAAAGAACTCATTGAAAGTCACGTGGAGATAAAAGCTGGACAGGATTTGGAGTCCTGTGGTCCATGTCTATGGAGTACAAGGCTGAGATGCCACCACCCCCAATTCCTTCCCTCCAGTAAATGTTACTAATAAATTGTGGCATGCTTTTCCACTAATCCCAGAAAATCCTTCTCAGAAGGAGTCAGAGCCTCAGAATCCTCAACACAGTGCTTCAGAAGGACATTAACACGTAAATGTATTTGACATGGAAGTATTATTTGCTATTCTTGACATAGACTGCAGAGTGATCTTGAGTCTGAGTGGGAGAAGTGGTCAAGCTGTATCCTGTTGTCTTTCCTCCAGTGTCTCCCTATTTTACAACATCTGATTTACAACTCTGCCAGTCACGTCTCAAACCCTGGGCATCATTTGAGGTACTGGCAAGAAAACATGGAATCACAGAATGCAAGTAGATGGGATCTATCACTGAGTTCAGTTCCTCCACGTGGGAGCTAGGAGAAACTTGAGGCTTGGGAAGGAAACAGGCTTGTTAATGTACATGGCAAACAGAACATAAACTCAGCTCCCAGTCCTGGAAAGGGAGAGGGAACCTGACCTTCCCTAAGAAACCACTACACGCCTGTCTTTGCTAGTGGCACTTTTCATACAGCATCTCTTTTAACCCTGCCAGGGCATCGCTATTCCCAATAAAAAGGCAGCTGACACCCAAAGACAGGTTCAAATCAAAGGCTAATGTGCAACTGAGGCAGGATTCAGACCTTCTCCATCAGCCCTCAAGACCTGCCTTCCCAGATGGTTCCCAGGTGTATATTCCATCTTTCTGGAAACGCTAATGGGATTAGAGCTCTCTGGGACGGGCTGGTGGTGAGTGAGACTTCACTCCATGCTGTGTAACTGTCGTTTACCATCTACTCCAGGTTCTTGGTGACATCTGAGGGCAAGCCCAGCAACTCCTCGGTGGGTGTATGCAAACACTGGGCGGGCTGAGGGCTTTCTCTACACGGAGTTCATGGTTCCACAAGATGAAGCCGCCTGCTTTCCACCATGCCCATTTGATGACTTGCCAGGTTTTACAACGTTAATTTAAGCTCTGCAGCCAAAGTGACTCTCTTCAGTTACAGCACTGTGCACTTAAATGTCAGAGCTTTGCTGAAAAACTGCTTGGGTCTGAAGGAAGTCATTGTGTTCAGTAAAATCTAGCCACATTTTATGTTTATGGCCTTTATTAGGAGATCCAGCTGAGCGAGTTAAAACCACCTCTCCATAGTTAGTGAAAGCCTAGGCCTCTGAGATTGCTGGAATCACTCAATGAAATAACAGTTTATGTTATTGAATGTATACTAAATGCCTTGTGCCAGTGTATACAACATGATCCTGGTCTTCCTGGAGCTTATAGTCTAGCAGAGGGAGCAGGGGGCAGACTTTGAAAGAATCAATACATAAGTGGAAGTATTGTAAGTGTTACCAAGACAAAGGGCGAGGCACTGTACGTATTCTGAGGGGATCTAATGGGCAGGTCAAAGAAGGTAATACTTGAGCTGGGTAACAAGTGGCGGGGGAGGGGGAATTATTACAGAAAGATGGAGTAGCAGCTGCGAAGACACAGAGACGGGAAGGAACCTGGTGTGGTCCAGAACTATATTTCCCAGGGCCCATCTAGAAGCCACAACATCCAGCCTACATCGAGGGCTGACATGTGTCAGGTGTCCCCAGAACCTGTGGGACTGAGCACATGCCTCACGGGTTCTAACAGGTTGGGTTCACATGCGCCCTAGGTAAAGACCAAGCTCTACATCTTGCAGTTACTTCCTGTGCCCCATGACCTCATCTGCTTTCTTGGTTACTGGCTCTTGACCTTTATTTTTCTGCCATGTCTTTGGTGCCCTCTTCTCCTGCCCTCTCTCCTCTTGGCCCCCTCACCCCATGGAACTTGCAAGGCTAAGCCATCACTATCTCTCACACCTTTACCCTCCATCCAGTGGCCCTGTGTCTCTGGCACAATCTTTCCGGTCTGTAGCTTCCATCTGGTTTGGGTCTTTTTACCTCACACCAGCAGTGACATGTCCCAGGTACAGCTCCCCTTCCTCATTTCCTCGCCCCTGTCCTCTGCTCCGCCAAACCTCCATGGAAGTTTCATGAGGTCATCTTCCAGAAGGTCCAAATGCCAGTGATTTTCCTTTCTATTTCCTTTCCTTTGTCTACCATCCATGAGAGGGTCTCTGAGATCAGCTGCGGGTCAGACTTCTGAGGATCTCTCTGTGTCAAGTCATTGGTCAGCAGGGCCACTCATCACCTGGAGATCAGAGAGCACGGGCTTCCTCTTGCTTATTTCATTGTCATTGGGCAGAGTCCAGAAGCAGTGGGGTAACCATGCCAAATCCACATCTTCTGCTCCCCTGCCCAGACACTGCTAGGAACCCAAAGGCTGCATTCAAGACAGATGCTGTCACCCCCTCTAGAGACAGATTCTATAGGTAGGAGAGTGGGAGTGACTTCTAGATTGACAAGTGCTCCTACTCTATAGGGAGGAGCCTGGCTCACCCTTCCGCCCTGGATCGGGCATTCTGGAAGGCCCGTCTCTTGTCTGTTGGCTTCAGCCAGACACGGGAGTCCTCAGCAGTCATCCCCCCACCCCCGAAGGGAGATATTCAAGAAGAACCAAATATCAGCAATTATAAGGTTATTATAAAATAATAATGTGTGCACACTGAGGGCTTACCGCAGGGTCTTCCTGAGTCCACAGCCCTGGGCAGGAGCAACCTCTGTTACGCATGTTTCATAGACAAGAAGTTAAGTGGCCCACAGTCACCCCTCAGCAGGCACATAGCGGGGACAGAACAAACCCAGATGTCCTGCTCCTACCTCCTTGACTGCCATCCATGCAGGGCTAAGACTGAAGCAGGCCCAGGGCTGAACACGAATCCACACATCCCCCTCTTCTCCTGGGTGAGATTGAGGCTTGGGAGAAGGGACCTGCCCAAGGTGGAATTGCAGCAGGTAGCCGAGGTAAAAGGGTTGAGTTTAGTTCTCACTGGCTCCAAAGCATTCAAACACTATGTCCTCCAACCTAGCCCAGCCACTCCACCTCTGCTGGAAATCCATGTTCTGTCCCGGGCACCATTTAGCACGTGACTAGAGGAGGCCTTGGGCAGCGGTGGGGTATATAATTGTATGTGCAAAAGTCTAGACATGGAAGAACAAACATGCATGCTGGAGGAAGTAAAACATGTCAGCGTGGCTGTGACATAGAACATATGGGGGAGCCAGCACTAAGCTGGAGGCGCAGGCAGGGCCAAGCCCCAGGGGCCTCAGGGCTGTGCTGGGAAATGTCTGGTGCAGGAGGACATGATCCACTTTACACCTTAAAAAGATCACTCTGGCCGCAGGGAGAAGAGGCTGGAGGAGGAAGGCAGGAGGGAGATCGGTGTTTGGAGACTGTGGCAGAGTCCAGGTGAGACAGGACAGTGGTCTAGACAAGGGCTGTGGTCATAGGAAAAGAAAAAAGGAGTGGATCAGAGAGCCCAACAGTGAGTTCATACCTCTCCTTTTACCACGCTCAGGGGGGACAGGAGGTGCAGCCACTGCCCTTGTGATCAGAACCACAGCAGACCCACTCACTCTAAGGTGAAAGGGTGAACCGACTCTTTGAGAAAACAGTTCTCGTAATAAAAGAGCTTTTGTTACAAATCATGTTCCTTGTTGTGTTACTGAAACATGCCAAGTAATAATAGCCTCCCTTCCGATTGCAAAAGAATAATTACCCTGACTCTTTGTGTTGTCAATAACATATTCACAGTATTCTAGGCTTTCATTGCAAATCAGCAAAGCAAATTGGAAATCAGCATGGTCCCCAGAATGTACAGGTCATGGAAATGAAGGTGCACACCCTTAGGCCTTCCATGATTCCTCTCTTGCCTAAGCTTCAGTGGAGATGAGACAGAGACGTTTCAGTGCCAGCTGTGTGGCCTTGGACAAACAATAGCCTCTAGTCTCTATTTCCCCATTTGGAATTGGAGACAACCACTATAACACAGGGTTATTCTGAAGATCCTGCTAATATAGTTTGTATAGTAATAGCTGAGCTGACGACATGATTATGTGCCAGCATTGTATACAATTGCTTTAACCTCCTCAGTAACCTCATGAGAGAAGTACTATTTTATTTTATTTTTTAATGTTTTATTTTTTATAATAGTTTGTTGTAAATTAGTTTCTTTTTTTTTTAATGTTTTATTTATTTTTGATACAGAGAGAGACAGAGCATGAGGGGGAGGGGCAGAGAGAGAAGGAGACACAGAACCAAAAGCAGGCTTCAGGCTCTGAGCTAGCTGTCAGCACAGAGCCTGATGCGGGGCTCGAACCCACGAACGTGAGATCTGACCTGAGCCGAAGCCAGGTGCTTAACTGACTGAGCCACCCAGGCGCCCCAAATTAGTTTCCATATAAGACCCAGTGCTTCTCCCCACAAGTGCCCCCCTCCATGACCATCACCCCCTCCCCCTCCCCCTTCAGTCCATGGTTCGTCTCCAGTATTCAGTAGTCTCCCTTGATCTGTGTCCCTCACTCTTTCCCGCTCTCTTTCCCCCTTCCTTTCCCCATGGTCCCCTGCCAGGTCTCTCCTGTTAGACCTATGAATGCAAACATATGGTATCTATCCTTCTCTGCCTGACTTATTTCGCTTAGCATGACACCCTCAAGGTCCATCCACTTTCCTACAAATGGCCATATATCATTCTTTCTCATTGTCATATAGTACTCCATTGTATATATATACCACATCTTCTTGATCCATTCATCAGTTGATGGACATTTAGGTTCTTTCCATGATTTGGCTATTGTACAAAGTGCCGCTATGAACATTGGGGTACATGTGCTCCTATGCCTCAGCAGAGAAGTACTATTTTAATTCCCATTTGAGAAAAATGAAACACAACAAGATTGAGTGACCTACCCAAGGTCACGCAGCTAATAGCATGAAACAGAGCCAGGATTTGAACCCAAGTAGTCTGGTTCCAAACCCTCTGCTCATAACCACATTATACTACCTACCCATATACACAATCCTGTGCCTGGTAGACATTCAGTGCAAACGCTTATTTCTTTTCCATTGGCCTTAAATTATATACTGAATGCAAGGTAAGTTTAGAAAGTGGAAAGGCAATCAGTTGCCTTCCAACTCTGACAGTCCATAGGGACCAACTGGTGTGAAATCGACGGATGAAGAGAAGGCATTCTCTTCCTAACACAGGGAGTAATTCAGTGAAATCCAAAGCTGACCTCACAGTACACTTACCTTGATGAACACTGAGAAATCTATGGAATTGTCCAATCATTATATTGTACACCTGAAACTAATATAACACTGCATGTTAACTCTACTCAACTTAAAAAAGAAAAGAAAAACCAAAGTTGACCTTATCTTAGATGACGACCTATAGTTGTTGATGGATACATATTATAAGTGTAAACATTTTCTACCGAACTGCCTGGTTGACAGTACCTGACAAATGATCACTGCTATCCACCAAGAAATGATGATTCTTTTCCCTCAGAAGCCTCATTCATCAGCTCTGGCCAGTGTTTCAGATTCATGCCACACTTATTAAGCATCAATCATATATTGATTGATTGACTGATTCAGTATCACCATCCATATATTGATTCAACAAGTGCTTACTAAGTACCTGTATGTTCCAGGCCTTGTGGTAGTGCTAGGGATGAGAAACAAATAAGACCTGGGTTCTTCCATCTAGGAACACAGAGTGAGGGAAGGAGGCTGCCAGGTAAGCAGGAAGTAGTGCTATCAAGAGCTTCGAGGGCTAGAGGAGGGAGAAATTGGCTCTGCCCCACAAATTGACCAAAGACTCCACAACAGAGAAGTCACGTGGCAAGGATCTTAAGAGATTACATTTTTTCAGCTGGAGAAGGAGTGGCATTCTAAAATGACAGAAGAATGTGCACATTCCAGAACATTGAAAGTTCAGAGTGGCTGGAATATTTGTGGCAAGACCTCCAAGACACTGTCCCTCGCCACTCAAAATATAAGATCATTTTTCTTTATTTTTTGAAGTGAAACTGCATCTAATTCATTAGCTTCTAGTCGCTGAAGTCAGTAAGAAGTTTCACAGGATTCCCTTCTTTGTATCTCCCTCCCTCTCGGGTTCTGTTAGAACTTAGGGCCCAGGAAAGATGGACCAGGAGAAGGGCACCTGACTCACTCCCTCTGGTGATCACTAATCTGTGTCCAGGCCCATGTGGTCCATTCCTCTGCTGGGAGTTTCTACTGGTTCCTCTAGGTCAAGCATTGCAGCAGAGACCGTTACAAAGGTTTTTGTAACGGTCTCTTGTCACAAAATGTCTAGTCTCTTCTTTGTGGGAATAGAAGGAATGGAAAAAGAAGGTGCATTCATTCTTTGCTGGTAAATCCACAGCAACAAGAAACAAGACACAAAATAATGACTCAATAACTTTCCTGCTATCAGAGTAGAAATGAGGTAGAGCTCACCCCCTCTGTAGATGGTGGTCTGGAGAGACAAGGTGAAGAGAGCTGGAGTTATTCGTGCTCAGATTGAACGATCACCTATGGTCTGGTTTAGTGGCTCAGAGTCAGGTCTGGGCACTGGTGAGTGACTCTGTGTTTTCTACAGGTGTGGCAGTGTGGCGGGAGTGTGGAGGTCCTGCCTTGCTCTCGGATTGCCCACATTGAGCGAGCCCACAAGCCCTACACCGAAGACCTCACAGCCCATGTCCGAAGGAACGCCCTCAGGGTGGCCGAAGTCTGGATGGATGAATTTAAAAGCCATGTCTACATGGCATGGAACATACCCCAAGAGGTAGGAAGCCCCTGTGGAGATGGGGTTTTGGAGGGAGGGCGGTTGGTGGGAAAACACGCAAAGACAAAAAATATGGAACTAAACCATATCTCCCCATGGGTCAAACAGAGTCTTATTATCCATAGAAGAGTAGACTCTCGGCCCCAAAAGGTGAAAAAGGCTAACTATGAGACACTAAGCCATGTCTTCTCTTCACCCCTGTCCCTGGTCAGCATGCCTAAAGGAAGACTTCTTCTCTCCTGACCTCAGTATCCTCACTTTAAATGAGAGCATTAGACCAGGTGGCTCTAAGTTTACTTCATGTCTAGGCCCTCAGCCTCTCTGCTATACAACTATACCAGAAATTACCAAAATTCACAAAGTGCCCCTGAATCTTCCTGCCGACTGTATTCAGGCTTTTCCATTGAACCTTTGACCAGAGCAATAAGGAATGTCTGTCTGCCTTTGGGATTTCTGGAACCACATGCATGGGGAGGGGATACACCCTCACAGGACCCTCAGGAGGAGAAGGGAACTATTCTGGACTGTTTTTAATCTTCACAGAGTCTCATCATTGCCTGCCACTGTCCTCTATCCCTCTGATCACCCCCACTTAAGAAGTGCCAGAGAAAAAGCAATGTTTCTCTAGTAGATTCAGCCTTGCCAGGTGTCATATGGAATTGACTTTGGACCACTGAGTTGGGAGAACCCAACAGATGCCAGCCATGGGATCCTAACCTGCTTACCAGCCTGTCTGCCTGGAGATCATGGCTTATGTTGCACCATCTATGTGAGACAGCTCTTGACTGCATGACCTCCTTCTTTCCTCTTGGAAAGCCTTTAAAAAGCTTCCGTTCTCTCTTCCTAATAGGGAAATGGTTAATTTTTTTGCCTAATGTTTCCATATGAAGGCCCTTTGCCCTGATCTCTCCCCCCAGCTAATGTTGCTCTACCATCATGAGGTGGAGGGATTGGGTTGAGATGGATGCGTACTCCCACAACCAGTGACATTTCAGCAATAGGGAAAAGAGAGAGGAGCCAAGAAGTACCAGCCGGAGTGCGAGCAACCTTAGTGAACGAGAGCCCCAGGAGTACATCCCTGACAGTGGGAGTGTTTCTAGGGAAACAGTGGTGCCTTCTGGACCCATCTGTGGCTGTGGGCGTTGGATTGCAGTATTCTGGGGAGCGTGCTGAGCCCCACTGTGGGTGTCCTCTGATAGAAAATGTTAAGAGCATTTGGAAATTCCCCCAGGAACTTAGCAGTGAAGTATCATAGACCTCCCCCTCTCAGAGTCCTGTCCACACTCCTGCCCCCTTCTCTCTGTACCCCAAAGCTGCAAACCTTTTAGCCCTCTCCCCTCATAATGGCTGATAGATGTTGAAGTGGACAGTAAATCCAATGAATAGCAGAAAACAAAGAAAGAAAAGTAATTGGAAAATGATGAAACAGTGTGTGTCTGTGACTTCTCAGAGGGTAGTTCAAACCCAGTCAGATGGATAGGACCAGAGGGGAGTGAACTCAAGAAAGGCAGATGAGGGGCTCCTGGGTGGCTAGGTCAGTTAAGCATCCGACTTCAGCTTAGATCATGATCTCGCAGTTCATGTGTTAGAGCCCTGTGTCAGGTTCTGTGCTGACAGCTCAGGTCCTGGAGCCTGATTCAAATTCTGTGTCTCCCTCTCTGCCTCTCTCCCTCCCCCCCCCTCTCAAAAACAAACATTAAAAATTTTTAATGAAAAAAAGAAAAAGGCAGATGAGAGGTGGAGTGTCCAGGATAAAACCTCAGATAGAAAGCACACTGACCTCTAAAAATCTAGCTCTTGTCCCCCACTATTCCCTGCTTTCTCCAGACTCCATCTCCTACCTATTCTGAGACTTCTGGAAGGAATCAACACTTCCTCCCCTGCTCCATTCTCTCCTCAAGTCACATTCCAGTATTGCCCCAAAACTGCTTTTGACAAAGCATCTTCACTGCTTAATGGACATTTTAAAGTCTTTAACCTACAGGATCCCACCTTCTCCTTAAAATTCTGTACTTGCTTGGCTCCATGATTTCATGCCCCAGAAATATCTCCATCTCTCTAATGGCTCCTAATTCCCTTGTGGGCAATGCTTACATCCCCTTGATGCTTAAGTGCATGCAGGCATCCATCCTTGGCCAACTGCTCTCATTCTTCATCTCCCTGGTGGTCCCATCTGTTCCTGGGTCCTCCTACCACCTATCCGTTGACAACTTCCTAACTAGTATCTCTAGCCCTGACTTCTGCCTTTAGCTTCAGACCTACGGCTGCACATCCATCTCCTGGGTGCTCCCTCAGGCACTGTAGAGCGGATCTGCCAAAAATGGGGAACATCTTTTCCCCCCAAAGCTGTTCCTGTTCTTCCTCCCATTACAGGTTAGGACCCACCATCTGCCCATATCTATGAGCTTAAAACTCAGCATCTTCCTCTGATCCTCCTTTCCCTTAGGCCCCATTCCCAGTCCATCACCCAACTCTCCCGTTCCTACCCACCTCACATCTGAGTTCAGCCCTTGTCTTCTCCTCAGTAAGAGCCTCTGACTGGTTTTCCTGGATCAAGACTTATCCTCCTCAAGTCTATCCTCCACACTACCCAAAGTTATCTTTAAAACACACACACACACACGCACACACACACACACACACACAGTGGGGGGCCTGGGTGGCTCAGTCAGTTAGGTATCCAACTTCGGTTCAGGTCATTATCTCATGATTTGTGGGTTCAAGCCCCACATCAGGCTCTGTGCTAATAGCTCAGACCTCCAGCCTTCTTTGGATTCCGTGTCTCCCTCTTTCTGACCCCTCCCCTATTCACACTCTGTCTCTGTCTCTCAAAAATAAATAATAAAACATTAAAAAAAATTTAAAACTCACAGCGACCATGTCATTGCCCTGCTTAAAATCTTTAAAGGACGCTCCACTGTGCATGAGATCCGGCATAGAGCCCTCCGCCCCCCTGTCAGCTGTCAGGCTGATTGCTCGCCCTGCCCCCACTCTGTTATAGTTTCTGTAGAGTGCACAGACCGTGAGAACTCACAGTTCTCCATGCTATTTCTTCTCTCTGTATGTTTGCTCATTTTGTCCCCTCTGCTTGGAGCTCCCTACCCTCCACCTCTTCTCCAGCCTCCACCCTTACCAATTTCCCTCCATCCTATTAGACTCGGCTCCAGCGACCCCGCTTCTAGAATTCAGCCTTAGCTAGAGAAAATACCCCTTTGCATGCATGTCTCCATCATTGCATCACTATCCTGTGGAAGAATGTTCTGTTGTGTGAAAGTCTCTCTCTCTCTCTCTCTCTCTCTCTCTCTCTCATTAAACCGGGGGCTCTCAAATCTGGGTGAACATTAAAATCCTTTATGCTCCAGCCCCTGAGATTATGAGTTAATTGGTTTGGAAGGGGACCAGGGATCTTTTTGGAAAGCTCTTCAGGAATTCTAATATCCATCCAGGCTGAGAGCCACCGCCTTGGACCACAGGCTTCCTGGGGACAGATTGTGTTCATTTTTGTGTCACGATGCCTAGCGCAAGGCGGGGCACATGATCAGAGCTCAGGAAAACCGTGCCGATGCTTATTAACAAATGGATCTGCTGGCAGTGTGTGTAATTCCTTTCTTCCTTAGTCAGTGGCTCCTAAAAACAGATCTGCAGACCAGCTGCATCGGAATCACTTGAAGAGCTTTTTGAAAGTATTAATTCTGGGTCTCATCCTTAGAGATTCTGAGGAGTAGGTGTGTAGTGGTGCCAGAATCCATTCATAGCTGTCTGGGTGCTGGTTTGGGGCTGCCAGATTTGAGTAAATCTAGTTTAGCTAGTCTTTAATGCACCTTGAGCATCACCTCCTCCAGGAAGCTGTCTCTGATTGCTCATCTTCCCCTCCCAGCCCCACCATCCTGGCTGCAGTGAGATGGACTAAGGTTCCTCCCTCTTCTGCTCTCCCTCAGCAGTCTGTACGCATCTGTGCTTCACACTGTGTACAGAGTCTGTTTACTTGTCTGCACCTTCTTTTCAAGCGAAGTCTGTGCCTTCTTCCTCCTTGGATGCACAGTGCTTAGGACAGCACCTAGCACGTACTCAAGATGAGCCGAAAGGCAAAGAGGAGGGAGGAAGTGGGGATGCCACGTGCACTGCGTGCCTTCCCTAAGCGTTTTCCCGGCTGCCCTTGCTGTGGTGCTGTGTCGAGACCTTCCACTCAACCACAGCACACCTGTTACCTGTTTACTTAACCTTTTGTCTCCGACATCCCAGCTACAGGTATAGAGCCGGACCCTGCACCCCTCCCAGGGGCTGCCTTGTGAACTAAATAAGTCTATATACATAAAGGCTTTGGTCAGTGCTCAGCAAACAGAAAAAGCACCAGAGAAGTCTTAACTCTTGGTGTGGATGGTCTTGCCTCTGCCCTCTGCCTTCCCACCCCAGCTTTCAAGGGCCCTTGCCGGGCATTCGTCTTGCCTGGGCACCTTCTAGGCCGAGTCCTCCTCTCAGCTGCTTCCTTACCACATTCAATCCTGAGCTTGGGGAAGGCCACCTCCAGCTCTGGCATCCCTTCTACTTTAATTGAAAATCAGTTTGTTTATGAACAAACAGGAAGTCAGCCTGCAGCAAGGCATCAATAGTCTCTTGCACAGGGTTCGGGAACTCTAGAGCTCTCCCCCTCTCGCTGCCCCCTCCCCCTTCCTCTTGCCCAAAGACAGGCTGAGTGCCAGGGCTGACTCACCATAGTGCACAGATGACAGCCCTTCTCTAGGTTTGGCTACAAGACACTGTGTATGTGGCTGCACACATGGGCGGGAATCTGGACAGCTTTTTGTGTGGCGGGGTGTACTGGTTTCCAGGGGCCACCAAAACAAACTACCACAAACTGAGTGGCTTTGAACAACAGAAATTTACTCTCACAGTTCTGGAGGCCGGAAGCCCCAAATCAAGGTGCCAACAGTACTGTGCTCCCTCTGAAAGCTCTAGGGGGGAGATATATCCCCTTCTCCAGCTTTTGGTGGCTCCTGGGATATTCCTTGTCTTATAAATGCATCACTCCAGTCTCTGCCTCTGTCTCTATGTCTCCAGTGTGCCCCCTACCCCAATTTCTTAGGAAGATACTGGTCATTGCAGTTAGAGCTCACCCTAAATCCAGTGTGATTTCATCTACAGATCTCTAATGAATTCTATCTGCAATGATCATATTGCCAAGTAAGATCACATATTTTTTTTTGGAGGTTCTGGGTAGACATGAATTTTGCAGGGGACTCTATTTTACCAAGTATTTGGCAGAGGGGGCAGATACATTTATTGTTTTCTAATAAGCGCCAAGGTGACCTTCTCTGAGAAAGTTTGCTTATTTCTCAATTTCTCCCCCCAATCTGAAAATGGTTTGATGCAGTTTACAGTAAATATGCTGTACAGATGTGCTGAACCATTAAAACAGAAAGGCAGAAGTCAACTAATAAACAGGAAGAGGAAAGGGGCGTGATGTCCAGAAATATAATCTGAGCAAAGCTCTGATTCTTGAGTGTCCTAGAAGTTAAAGGAGGAATCGAGCCCTGATGGGTATTTCTCCCACATTTGATTAGATCATAAGGAGAGACCAACTTTCCCTTGACCCTGAATGTAGAAAGAAAGGTTTCCTGTGGGAACCCAGAATTCTAGGAAAGCACAGGTGCCTTCCAGAGATAGGGTCTTCCCGTGGCTCCCGGTAAAGGCTGGGACACAGTGTTAATTCGTTGGCATATAAAGGCAACTATAGCATGAAGGGGGAAGGCCTGGGTCCTGGCAAATAGCTTTGTGATATCAGGATAAGGTGCAGAGAAGTTTAAAGAGCTACTATTTAACAGATTCCTTGGGGTGGGGCTGGAGGGAGGGGCAGACTACATGTATTACCAGTTTTTATCTATAATACTTCATAAGTATTTTTTCAACCTAGTCTCATCAACACAGTCCAGGCTCAGTGGTAGGCCTGGGGGCACAGAGACCAGTCTAACATGTTTCCTGGATCCGGCAGAGAAAGGCCAAGTAGCGGTCGCTAGGAGGTTCTCTGGGCAGGAGCCGAGGAATAGGCAAATTCTAGATGGTCATAGGGAAGTACTCAGAAGACATTGCCGCTCAGTGATCTAGAACCTAAACCTTCAGGCTCTAGTAGGCTCACGTTTTTATATTACCTAAATTCTGGTGGGCAAAACAAATGTTTCTTCTGTATCTACCTTCTGTTTTTTCTCAAGCCTCCATGGTCGAATACCAAATACTTGTTCTGATCATGTGCAGGTTTGTGCTGCGGCCATCTTTGTGATTTGTCTCAAACGTTTCACAAACTCTGATCATTTCATTATCTTCCCAGCTCCAGTAACTTGATCCCCAGAGCTGATGCTAGAAGCAGGGGGTTCACATAGGCAGCACACGAGCAGCAGTGTCAGCGGGAGAGAGCTGTATTCCCCTGTCTTCCTCTCCCCCTACTCTGGGCTAGTGTCTTAGGACATGCTCTCTCTGGTCTCTGGCTCCGTGGGGTCATCCTCTGAGAGGGCACAGAGTCTCCACCTGATCCCCAGCTGGAGATACTCCTCACCATCTTCTGCTGTGACATCAACTCTTTCTCAGCTGATTCTGTGCCCTGTTCAATGGCCGGTGTTCAGATCCAGGGACTCAGTGTTCTCCCCTCTGCTCTGAGAACACAAGAAATATGGGGACTTCTCTCTAAGTCTAGGACACATCCATGTCTCCATTACCACTCCTTGCCTGCTGTACCTTGATGCCTCAGGGACCACCACTCTGATATACCTGGGAAGTGAGACACACAAGTCCTGTCTACACTAAGATTCCCGAGCTAAGAGAGAGTCTGCTTCTCCCACAAGGACCTGGTCTTAGGAGACAGGATGGTAGGCTCTTCCAGATCCATAGCATAGGTTAAAAGTGCAGACTCCAGGGGTGCCTGGGTGGCTCAGTTGGTTAAGCATCCAACTTCAGCTCAGGTCATGATCTCGCATTCTGTGGGTTCCAGCCCCACTCGGGCTCTGTGCTGACAGCTCAGAGCCTGGAGCCTGCTTCAGATTCTGTGTCTCCCTCTCTCTCTGACCTCCCCCCGCCCCCCCCCCCCGCTCATGCTCTCTCTCTGTCTCTCAAAAATGAATAAGTGTTTAAAAAAAGTAATTTATATATATATATATAATATATATTTATATATAAAAGTACAAACTCCAGACCCAGGTTGATTGGGTTCAAATCTCAGCTCCGCCACTTATGAGCTGTAGGACTCTGGGCAACAGTCACTGAACCTGTCTCTGTCTCCACTCCGAATCTATGAAACAGTGCTACCCTCTAGATTTAAGTGGACCACTATACATACATATAAACATGTACGGGTCCCATGCAGAACAGAACCTACCACATTGCAGGTGTTAGAGAATGCCTCACTGCTGCAATTATTAGGAATAGTATTTGAATTAGTACTATCCCACCTTCTGCACCTTTCCCTCCCCTCCCTCTCCCCCTACAGCTCAGAACCTCTCATCTTCTAGCATGAGGTAGAGAAAACCTTACTCCAACTGTGTGCTCCAGCTTCTTTCACTTACAACCAGACCACAGCTTTTTTGTTTATTTTCAATGGCCTTTGATGGCAGTCCCCATCAGTGCTGACCTCACGTTTTAGTGTCCCCATGGGGACAGTCATGGGGCTAAGGACATGCAGGAAAATGAAGGAGTCAAGGTCCCACGTCCTCCCTTCACTAGGCAGTCTTCAGGAACCTTGGCTGGGAGGTCTGGGGGAGAAGCCGTGTACCAGTGGTGGCTGTATCTCTGCATTTGCACACCCGCACAGGACTCTGGAATCGACATTGGGGACATCACCGCAAGGAAGGCCCTGAGGAAACAGCTGCAATGCAAGACCTTCCGGTGGTACCTGGTCAGCGTGTACCCGGAGATGAGGATGTACTCGGACATCATTGCCTATGGGGTGGTAAGGACCTGCCCCTCGGGGTTCACTCAGTCAGAGAGAGCAAGGCTAGAGAGAGGTGTAGAGTCAAGGGAAAGTGGAGACAGAGCCTTCTGCCTCCCCTATGGGACCTCCGGTAGACCTCAGTGGATGAGAAGCAGCTGTTGCTTTCACAGCCCAAACCTCTCTGTTCCTTTGAGGGGTGCTTGGTCTCTCCTTTAGAATCTCAAGCAATTTAGCTCTAGCCTCAAACCTGCATGTGCTACTTGATAAAAACAAAACCCTGCAGTTATGTTAAGATTGCAAGGGAACATACCAAACACCCACTATTCCCCAAACATGGGTGCCTCAGGGTCTAGCGACCAGCCTGTGTGCCTCCCCAGCCTAAGGGACTTATGCTTTCTGCTCACACACACAACCTCCACGAAAGGAGTTCTGGAACACAACCTTCTTGAGTTCACTGTGTTTTGAGGGAGGTTTTAGTACCGTCTGTTGATTGTCACAGAATGCTTACCCCTACGGAGGGCAGAGCACAGAGTTTGGATTCAGACAGCTCTAGTTTGGATCCAAATCAGCCTTGACCAAGCCACTTTTCAGTGAAGGGTCTTAACATCTATGGGCCTTGGTTTCTTCCTAGGTTAAGTGGGGCAAAATAATACTGTATTCCTAGAATAGAAAAATGTCTCAGCTACATATATATCTTCTATATCCTGAGGATTTGTATTTTCTAAGGATAAAATAATTCTACCATTATCCGAATGTTCCCAAGACCATTCAACTCTTGAGGTATTTTCAATGATACCTGACTTTTTTTTTTTTTTTTGATATCTCACTTGGTCTTGCTTCCTGAACACATAGAGCTTTTCTGCTGACAGTTATAAGCCCTTAAAACTACATAGATTGCCCACCACCATGTTACAGGGTGGGGGTGGGGGTGGGGGTGGGGGAAGAGACGAAAAGGCAAAATGACCTTCCCACATTTGCATAGGTCATCCACAGAGTAACTGAGTCTAAAACATCAGCTTCTGATAATCACTCTGTTCCCTCCCTTTAAAGAGTACCCCTCAGACCTTTTTGATATCCTAGGATGAAACTCAGAGGAAGAACTGTGACCTCCCCTCAGATAAGCTGTGGTCAGAACTGAGTTCAAGGCCTGCCCCAGAAGGCATATAATGGGCATAGCATCTGCTTGGGTGGTGCCAGGGCAGAGAAGAATGCTTACCGAGGATGGGCCTCCATGTTCTCTGTGGGCCTCCCAACTCTGATATCTTAGGATTCTAGAAGACACAGAGCTAGGGTCCCAGGAATCCCCCACCCCGCCCCCAGCAGACTTTTGTCATCCCACAGACCAGCCTGTAGGAGGGAGTCATATCCTTCCACAAGCGTTTCCATGGCACAGTTGATGACATGTCCTGAGAAAATTACTCAGTGGCCCCTTGCCTCTCCACTTCTCAGGCTGGCGTAATTTGGATGCCAGAAAACTTCTCACCTGGAGCTCCAAATCCTATTGTTCCCATGGAAATACACTGGACTCTACAGTGCCCATCAACCCCATCTATCTCCCGGGGGCCATAATGAGGACACAGCTGTTACTGGTGCCCCCACACGCTGCCCATAGCAAGTTGTGTATGATGTTTGGCCATGGTTGGGCCAATCCAGAAAGAATGCTTATGCTACCGTGGCTATGGAGAAACTGTTGGTCCCAAACCCATGTGAGCTAGGGCCAGCTTCTCGATTCATGTTCTCACCAAGCTGTCAGCTGTAGCCCAACAGTATTAGGCACAGTGGGAAAGCAACAGTGGAGGCTTGTGTACATGGCCATTGCAGTCTGGGTCTTGGCCAAAAGCATGCTTGTCTTCCAAGCAAAAGGGTCTCATCTTAATGAAACATACAGCAGGTTTACCTTGTAGCCCTCTCACCACCACACCCAGAAACCTTTAGTTGATCCAGTAGTAAGTGGAATACACAGGGTTGTGATCTGGATCTGAGTCCATAGTTAGAGTTGCTATAGCTCTGATGTGTTGAAAAGCCATGCTCTTGTCATCCCAAAGGACAGAGCAGTGCTAGCCATCCCTGGGGCTGGTGGAGGTCTCTGCTACCTACCCCCCCCCACCCCCCGCCACATGTTCATCTGCCAGCCCTGCTCAGGGCCCAGCCAGCCTCCCCTCCCATCTGGCCCCTCCACAGCATGGGCCCTGACAGAGCAGAGCCATGCTTCCTTGGCAAGGAACATAATGAACTCTTAATGGGGGCAACAGGGTGAAGACAGGCAAAGCAGGATGCAGCCGCAAGAGGATTTGCTGAGGCTGAATCATTCTTCCTGGCGATTATTTTTATTCTGAAATGCGAAGACCAGATGTCTTCTTGGGGGTAGAGTTTCTTTTTTACTTTTTCCATTCTAACTTATGCCAAACTACTTTGCTCAGGTCAAATAACCTCCTGGGACTTTCCGTGGGGCCAGGATCAAGTCTAGAATGCAGCGCATGAATCCACTCACAGATCCCATTAATGATTCCTGCAGGCAGAAGGACCTGTGGATCCCAATGTGTGAGCATGGGTTTCCCCCAGATCATGGAGCTTTGTGTCCAAGAGGCAGGGTCTTTGGATTCATCTCAGCTCTAGTGCTGACAGTGGAGATGGAATAGCATCTGGAAACAGATGTGCGCGGCTCCTGCATGTTAGCTTTGCCACTTACCCTGTATAACCATGACAGGTTACAAAATCTTAAAAGTTATAGTCACACCATCTGATGGGGCATCTTTCAGTCTCAGGGTTGTCATCAGCTGCATGAAGGAAAGAAGGTTACCCTCATCCACTTGCCAGAGTCATTCATTTGGGAATGCCATCCATTTATTCATTTTCTTCATTAATTCACTCATTCCACATGGATTTACAGTCTGCTACGTGCCAGGACTGGCCCGTGTCACAGACCATGAGAAAGACAGCACCCCAGTCTGGTCAGGCAGGGGAGACGGGCACAGGAAGCGGCGGTAAGAACACAGCATACTCAATGCTACAGAAGAGAAATGCAGGTGGTGGGGAAGCACAGGGCCATGGCCCTACACCCAGATGTGGGTCAGGGAAGACTTTCAGAGTGACAGAGAAGCTGAGAATGGAAGGAAGAAGAGGATTTTGTCAGACAAAGCGAAGGCCAAAGTAGAGGTGCCAAGGGAAAGGGTCCGTGCAATGAAAATGGCATCACGGAGGGCGAGGTGAAGCAGACCTTCCTACACCGCAGTTCCTCACCCTTAAAAGAGATCATATGACCGACTTAGCTGGGTCAGTCTGAGAATTAGGGGAGATAACACAAGGCAAGCACTTCACAACATAGCTGGCACATAGATGCAGCCATAAAAGCTAGCTTCCCTGAATGGCTTTTGGGAAGGTTATAGCAGTAATAATCGTGGCTAACAGTCATTGCACACTTGCCATTTACCAGTCCCCATGCTACATACTTGTAGGTATGGTTTCATTTAAGCCTCATAACAACCCTATGAGGTAGGCACTATTAGTATCCCTGTTTTAGAGAGAAGAAAACAGACAAGAAGGAGTAATGTTCTTTGTCCAAGACCACACAGCTAGAGTCAGGATTCCATCCCAGCCCGTTACTCCCAACAGCATCAACAGACCACTTGCTTAATGCGGGAGGAACGACACAGAGCTGGGGCACTTTATCAAAAGGCACCCCCTACCTCCTCACCCAGGGGGTGGCTTTGAGAACCTAGCAGAAAGCCAAGTCTGACATCAGGGCTCCATGGACCTTTCTCTTTGCAACAGCCGTTAGCGGGTCTCACTAATGGATTACAGTTCTCAGCTTTAGATGGGACACCACCTCTCTGAGGGCTGTGGGAGAAGTCCACAGAGTGTTTACATATGCTCCCTCACACAGGCAAGCCAAATAGCTGTTTTTTTTAAAAGATTTTGCTGCATAGATGTTTCTGGGGCCTCTGCCTAGGGAGCTGGCACACATTTATATTTCTTCAGAACCTCCAGTTGCAAGTTTGGGATGGAGATGCTTTCACTCAGTAGAGGAGAGGAAGCTCAAGAGAAAAGAATTTGACTCTGTTTCTTATCCCCAGTCAAGAACAGGGGATGCATAGAGCACACATGTGCCTCTGATTGTTCCATTTTGCCCCCCTTAATTGGGTGCATTGCATTCCTGCTAGAAGTCATCAAGACCGTGAAGGCTCAGGCCCTGTCAGTCTTTGGCCTCCTTCGATAGATGACCCACCTGTGTGGCCCACTGCCATCGTCTTCCCTGAATTCCAACATCCATCTTCTGTTCTCAACAGAGTGCTTCAATTGCTAACAAGAGCTACGTTTAAGCTAGCCCATGTTAAGGTGTCTAACGATACCACCGCTCTCTTATGGGCACAGGAAGTAAAGTACAGCTGGACATGGGCACCCAAGTCCGGAAGCCACTAAAGCCAGAGCAGAGGCAGAACGTCTCTAATCCTGTCTCAAGCTTCATCTCTTCCTTGGCCACACTGGACTTCTCAGCTTACATGTGGCCCGACAGATCCCCCCCCTCCCAATCTAAATGGCTTCACAAGTCTTGTGGCCATCACCCATTGACCACGTGGACTCTCATTTAGAGTTCTAGGACAGAATAAGAGGATGAGATGGTTACATTCCAGAAAGAGAAGGCTAGAGAAGATAGAAAGAGAATTATTAACTCATTCTAAACTGCATGTTGGTGACCACCATGGTCTACTCAGCTGTAGCTGGTGAACAGGGCCATGTGGACCATAACCTGTCTTTTCCAGGGGTTAGAGTAGAACATTGAATATTGGCTTTCTTACCTGACATGGTAAGACATTGGTCGATGGTACTCAGGCATTGGTTCTGTTGACTGCTGTGTGCCTATAAGTGAGGATAAGAGGTACCTCTCTCTTCCCCTACTCCCAACCTGGACCTCTTATTCACCTCGTATCCACCTGCCTGACCTACCACTCTGGAAAATCATCATCTGGGCACCACTGGGGCCAAGCCAGCCACTGCTGGATCTGCAGGAGGCAGAGAGGACCCAGAGGATATCTCAGGCCTAAAGGCAGCTCACATGTTGCCCTCTTCCTCCAACCTTCCAGAGCAAAGACTTCTAACCAGGGACCATTGAAACCCATGGAGCCACCCCTGTGGAAATGGACAGGGTGAAGGACCTAGCACCATATTGTGTGTGTGTGGGGGGGGGGGGGTATCTTTGATTTCCACCTAGACTGTCTCAGCTTGTTGTTTATCATGAAAATGCTTCTCCTACACAGGAGACTGATTTTCCCTCAGCACCTTTATGCAAGGCAAAAGCTGGTACTTCTGGATTTCCATAGTACTCAAGGGGCCGTGGCGTGATTATGGAAATGGACCCTGTGTCAGTGGAATGCTGGCTTCTCCTGACATAATGCACTTGTTTCTCTGTTCTTTTCTTCTTGGTGTGGCCACCTCTCCTCCGGTGACCAGCTGCAGAACTCTCTGAAGACCGATTTGTGTCTTGATCAGGGTCCAGACACAGAGAACGTTCCCATCGTGTACATCTGCCATGGGATGACACCACAGGTGAGTTCCCTGAGAGAGGCCCCTGCTGGGGGTGTGCCCGTGTATGTCTGGTGTGGGGAAGGATAGCTAAAGTCATGTCGTGGCTACTGTAGGCCTGGGGCTTCTGGGGCTTTTCATTAGGAGTATGCTCATGAGTAAAAGAGAAGAATCATGCCTTTCTTGCTTGGAAGGAGGTGGGGGAGGCAGGTGCTGCGATGCCTGGATCTCCTGGGGTAGGGAGCAAGGAAGGTGATAGATTTCTAAAGAGGAACGCCTGCCTTATTTGGGGAGACTATGGGTAAATCGCAGTCCTGGCTCTGGTAGCCATGCCCTTTCCAAGCTCTCTGACACCTCAGAATCCCTTCAGAGATCCATTTCATGGCCTCTGGACTCTGCCCTTTAGTAGATCACAGCTGGAGCCAAATGTGTAGCCATGAGAACTTTTCTAGCTCCTAGGACCTTCTTCTGGTGGAGAAGGAGGGAAAGCTACAGGGAAATAAGTTATCCTAGGAAAAATTAGCCAGTCCTAGCCCAGGCTTGAGATATCCAAAGAGGATGCCAAAACACAGGCAAGAGAAGTGGCTTATTCAATAAAGTACAGCTGACAGCCATTTTCCATAGATGCCACAGACGGACCAGTTCTGATCTGACACTTTTAGAGTTTACTTATCTTACCTTCAGAAGGGCATAATTTTTTTTAAAGATGGTATAGAAGACATGTATATTTGTGCAATTATAGTTGAGTGTTTTAAAAGAGTTGTTACCCACCTACACATACAATTGAAGGCTATCACGACGTGCGTGTCACCCGGGGTACTGTGCTGAGTCTTCCCAGCGACTGTCTGCCGTGACCTCCACCAGATCATCCCTTTTGGGGACCAAGCTGCTGTGACATCACTGGTCAGTCATAGGTCACCAGATCACTCTCTCCCCACATGACACAGTACAGCAACTCATTCCCCATTGTTACAATGCTGTGATATTTTTCACAGATGACTATTTTTATGTAAACCTTTTACTGATATATATATACAGAAAGTAGCCCATTGTAAGTGTACAGATTAGTGAGTTTTCGGAGCAAATGCACCAACATAACTAACCCCCAGATCAAGAAAAAGAGCATTATTGCCTGATTCTAAATTTTATATAAATAGGATCCTAGGGTGTATGCTTTCTCGTGTTGGCTTGTCTTTCATCATCACATTTGTGAAGTTCCTCCATGCTGCTACATGTAGTTGTAATTTTTATTACTGTGCAATTTTCCATTTTATGAATATACAGTATTGACTATATATCTATGGCTGATGGACACCTAGGAAATCACCAGCTTGAGAGGATCATGAATACTGCTGCTGTGAACATCCTTGTTCATATCCTTTGGTGCACATATGCACCCATTTCTTTTGGATTTATACCTACGAGTCAAATCACTGAGCCATAGGGTTGATGTGTGTTTACTTTTAGCAGACACTACCTGTATTGGTCGGCTGGGGCTGTTGTAACAAAATGTCACAGGACTTTATTTTCTCACAGTTCTGTTGGCTGGAAAGTTCAAGATCAAAGTGCTGGCTGGTGTGGTTTCTGATGAGGGCTCTTTCTGGCTTGCAGATGGTTACCGTCTCTGTGTCCTTACACAGCAGGAAGAGAGAGAATGAGCGAGCTCTCTGGTGTCTCTTCTGGAAGGGAAACTAATCTCATTGGATCAGGGCTTGACCCTTATGACCCTATTTATTTATTTATTTATTTTTTATTTTTGAGATACAGAGAGAGACAGCACGAGCAGGGGAGGGTCAGAGAGAGAGGGAGATACAGAAACTGAAGCAGGCTCCAGGCTCTGAGCTAGCTGTCAGCACAGAGCCCGATGTGGGGCTCGAACCCACGAACCGTGAAATCATGACCTGAGCCGAAGCCGTATGCTTAACCGACTGAGCCACCCAGGCACCCCCCTTATGACCCTATTTAACCTCAATTTGAAGATTTGGAAAATTCTCAGCCTGTCCATATTGCAAACAAATGAGAAAGCATGCTCTGAAGAGAACCCTGAGTGAAACTCAACAACCATTTGATTAAGAGATTATGGTGGGACTGGTGGACTCAGTCGGCCATTGCAGCACCAGAAGCCATAAATAGAGAGGAGCTTATACCATCAGAGACACTGGCAGCCTCCACTAAAAAGAGCATGGGACAGCATGAAGGCAGGCTGGTGGGCTTCTTGGATTTCACAAGGCAGGAGCATAGAGCTGTTCAGCTGTGAACACATACTCTTCCTCAAGAAAAGAGAAGATAGATGCTGAAGGCAGGCCCCACCAACAGACCCAGGGGCAAGGCTGTCACCTCAAAGGGCAGGCCTGCCTCTCTGGTTTCAGTGGACCAGGATGACCCTGCCCAGTGCCTCAGGGGTGGGGCCAAAGCAACAGAGTGGCTTGGGCAGGGACCCCCAGAGGGCCAAAGGGCCAGGCAACTCCACAGAGTCATGGGGGTGATGCCATCCCAGTGGGCCTGGAGGGAAGAGCATCAAGACAAAAGGGTTATTCTCAAGCCTGGAGATGAAGTAGAATTAGCCTTGCTGGGTTTTGGACTTGTTTGGGACCCATCACCTCTCCCTTCCAATTTCCCCCTCCTGGAACGCACTCGTCTAGCCTGTGTTTGTCTGGCCACCATATTTTGGAAGCACATAACTTCTCTGATTTCACAGGCTCTCAGCTGGAGAGAAGTTTTGCCTCAGAATAAATCACACCTTGAGCCTCACACACATCTGATTTTGATGAAACTTTGATGATATTTGGACTCCAGAGTTGACGCTGGAATGACTTAAGACTTTGGGGGCTGTTGGGATGAATTGAACGTATTTTTTATGGGAGAAGGAAATCAACTTGGGGGGGTCAGGGGCAGAATGCTATGGACTGAATTGGGTCACCCCAAAATTCATATGTGAAGCACTAACCCTGCCTGTATTTGGAGTAAGGAAATAATTAAGGTCAAAAAAGTTATAAAGGTGGATCCCTGATCTGATAGAATTAGTGTCCTTGTAAGAAGAGAGACTACAGACCTCAAGTTTCTCACTTACTCTTTCCATTTTTCTTTCTCTTCCATGTGATAACACAGCAAGAAGGTGGTTAGCAAGTTAGCAAGAGAGCTTTCCCTGGAACCTGAATTCATGAGCACTTAGATCTTGGACTTGCCAGCCTCCAAAACTGTGGGAAAATGACTGTCTATTGTTTAAGGCACCCAACCTGTGATTCTTTTGTGGCAACCCAAGCCAACCAATATACCATCAGACAGATTTCCAAATTAATTAGATCGATTTTTACTCATGCCAACCGCATTTTAGTATTCTAGTTGTTCCACATCCTTGTCAACACTTGTTATTATCGTTCTTTTCAAATTATGGACATTGTGGTGGGTGTATAGTAATATCACACCGTGGTTTTAATTTGCATTTCTCTATTAATACAGTTGGGCACTGGAATTTTCAGCTCAGAAAGTCCCCAGGTTGTTCTTGGGTATGGGCCCAGGTGGCCAGGTCACAAGTAGTTTGGTCTTTTTGTCCAATCCTTGTCTGCTTTTAATATGCACCGTGCAGGAGACAATGAACATACTTGCTTTTACAAGTCTAGGTGGAAACCTGGTATGGATGGTAGAGGTCACTGGGGGCCAAGGCTGCCGGTCTACCAGCTGCTGCTGATTGAATATGGGGCAGGCTATGTTGTCGTTAAGAGTGTGGGTCCTGGCATCAGATCGTCTGTGTCCAAATATCAGCTTTGACACTCTCTAGTTGTCACATCTCTAAATGGCAAGTTTTTAAATGTGGGCCTATTGTGTTTTCTGTAAAATATAGGTTCATAATGACATATATCATGAAGGTTGTTGTACAGACTTAATACATGTAAAGTATTTCAAATAGTGCCTGGCATGTAGTATGTGTTCAATAAATATTAGCTATCAATATTGCTATAGTGCTATACTATTACTATTGCTCACTAAGCCTTGCTCAGTATCAGTACTTTCAAGATTCTAGCTCCAGCCAACACCAGACTGACTTTCCCTGACCTCGTGGGCCATATGCTATGGATTTCTGCCCTGGTCAAAGCATACCTATAGACTAATGGAACATCACCGAGTTTCTGTGGCAGCAAAAATACAGTGGAGTAATAAAAAGGAGGGGAGTGGGCTTCCGGAATCCTGGGTCTTGGTCTTGCCACACATTTGTAATGTCACCTTAACCCTCTCTGGGCCTTTATTTTGTTTTACCCTTTTATGGAGATATGACTATAGACTAAAGTACACACACCTGGAGGGTTCAGTTTAGTGAATTTCCGCATTTGCAGGCAACTATGTAGATACCATCCAGATGGAGCCCGTCATCCTACTGGGCTTTCCTCATTCCTCCTGTTGGTCAATACTCTCCCCAAAGGTGATGGCAGTTCTGATCCCTAGCACTACTGATTTGTCTTGTCCGGGCCTGTCTTCTTCTCTGCAGATGAGGAAGCTGGACTGGCCAGCTCCCAGCCCAGCTCTCCCAGCTCTATCTATGTACCTCCAATTCCTCCGTTCTGAAACTCAGTGGGCCTGAGAAGCTGTGAGTTCATGCTGGACTTCCAGGAAGCCTGGGAGCTGCCTTCCCTCGGTGCATTATGAACTGGCTCCTTGATGGAGAGCTGCAGCAAGTCTTAAAGACTTGGGTCCCTCTCCCCATTCCTGTACTGGGCTCTACAAGAAACACAGGGGCCCAGTTGCCTTCTCTCACCAGGCCCACAGCTGAGGCCCATAGCTGTTAGTGCCCAGAGATAAGGAGACTGGAAACTAACCGCAGATTATTTCCCAGAACAGGGTGATAGGGGACCCTGCTCTGGCAGGAATTTGTGGAGTCTGGACTGCCCTGTGAGCCCGAGAGGCTGGGTCCTTCTGGAGATGGGTGGTGTGTCCTTGGTGGAGTTCCTCCAGCCACAAGGTGCAGGGGATAAGTGGTGGGTGATAAGGCAGGGCTTCTGACTGGCAAGCCTTCCCAAAGGTATCCCACTGGCCCTTAAAAACTTCACTGGCTCCTGGAGGGGGGGGAGAAAAGGAGGGGCTCAGGACTATCACCTTGGTAGGAGGTCAGGGTACACCTCACAAGGGGACTATGGACAGATACAGGATTCCGTGAATCTCTTAGTCTTGGTCTAAATCAGACCCTTGGTATGTATTTCCAGGGACATTTTTCCCCCTGACTGGCAGCTCTTGGCAAAGTCTCTTATTACCATGGCCACAGAGCCATGGAGAACCACGGAAGTTCACATATGCACAGATGGGACTGCCAAGTACAATTGTACAGGTGGTATACTACACAACTCCAGGGGAGGGATGTGGCACCTCACATTGTTGTCTGGGGGGTGGGCAGAGATTAGCCCAAGGTTACTGTCTTTCTAGACTCTTCTAGGAATTCCTTCCTTGATAGGAAGCTTGAAAATGCTGCAAGGCAAATGATGAGGCAATATATAGTGGTCAAGAACCTTGACTGTCTGGGTTCAAATCCCAGCCAGACCACTTACCAATAGGGTTCCTTGAATAGGTGTCAAAATGTCATTGTGCCTCAATTGCTACACCTATAAAATGGAGATTATAGTAGTATCTACCTTCAAGGTTGTTTTAAGAATTAATCAATGCACATAAAGCATTGACATGACAAACTGGTACACCTCACTGCTTACTAGATATTGGCTATTATTATTACAAGATTGGTAAAGAAACTCAAGACTGTCTCCTCAAGAATGGAAACTGTTTAGACTGCAGAGGAACAGATCTAAGAGGGATGTGAAAACCTCCAAATTTATAAAGGCACATATTTTTGGCTGAACATACAGAAACTCTTCCCAGTCATTGGCTCTGACGATACTGTGACCTCACCATCATCAGAGATGTCCGAGCCAACTGTGGTGGGCTCCGGAGGCATTCTGAAAGATTCCTAGATCATGTAGATGCTTAAGCTAAGAAAAACCTAAGGGCACTCCCACCCTAGAATTCTATGACTTTTTAATTCTTTACATTTATTTTTCCTTCTGACATCAGTGAGAGTCCAACATGTACCAGATTGTGTTCTTGGCCTTGGGAAACAGTCATGAACCAGATGGAAGTCACTGCCCTCATTAAGTCCCCATTCTAGGGCTGGAGACAGACTGTCCTATACTTTTTAATCCTCAAGTCTTCACCACAGCCAGAGCTTGGACTCCTCTCTCCTATGTGGACAGAGTTGAACTGCATGGCTTGGATTTCAGCCAAGCACGGCCAAGAAGGGTGAAGGAGGAAAAAAGGTCAAGAAGACAGGACAGAAAGCTGGTCTAGTTTATCTGGCCGACCTTGAGAGTCACTTCCCTTCCTCGTTTCTGTCTTTCAGATTTCTAAGTTGTTCCATTTGGGGTTTTAAAACCAGGAAGAATTTGTATCAATCAGGTCATAAACAATCTTCAGACCTCATTGCCATTAACCAAACAAGTTTACTTTGTCAACTCAAAAAGGTAAAACAGGATTCTCAAATCAAAATGAACATGTGACAAAAACTTATTTAATTCCTTAATCAGGGAGCCGGTAAGCTGGGTAAGCAATTCCGGAGAGCATTTGAGGAGCTCAGGATCTGTAGGCATTTTCTAAAGAAGAAGATAAAGAAGATTGCTAGATTAGATACAAAAGTGGTTAATGTCCCATAGGGAAATAAAATCATAGCCTTTAGTGTGATTTTACTACCCAGGCAGAAATTGGGAAGTTACTGTTTAACTTCACAGTGTCTGGCTACTAGTCAAAAGGTAAATAGCTAAGTCAAACAGGTACATTCTCTTGGAAAATTGCATACCCTCGGGTGGGCTTATCAGTGCCCCCTCCAGTAGAATATTGAAAGGACAGACCACTTCCTCTCCCATTTTGCCTTATTTCCGGGTTTTTGACGTTTCTCTTATTCTGTTCACAAAGCTGGCTAAAGGCAGAGTGCCTCTTCAGGCCATTAGTGACTCCGATACCCTTGTGGATGCACTGTCTGACCATGTGGCCTTTCCCCTCTATTTCCTAAGGCGGCCATCACAAAGGACCACAGGTGGGTGGGTGGCTTCAACAACAGAAAGGTATGGTCTCACAGTTCTGGAAGCTAGAAGTCTAAGACCAAGGTGTTGGCAGAGCTGTGCTCCCTCTGAAGGCACGAGGAAAGGGTCGGTTTTGGGCCTCTCTCCCAGCTTCTGGTAGTTCTTGGCAACCAGGAACCCTACTTAGGGTAGCACACCACCTTCATGTGGTGTTCTCCTTATGGGCAGGTCTCTGTCCTCTTGTTATAAGGATGCCAGCCATGCTGGGTTAAGGGCCACCCTACTCCCGTGTGACCTCATCGTAAGTTAACTAATTATGTCTGCAATGACTCTACTTCCAAAGAAAGTCACATTGTGCGATACTGGGGGAGGGGGGAGTTAGGACTTCAACTTATGAATTTTTGAGGTACACAGTTCCACCCACCTACACCCCTCCCAATGGGGAAGAGTGTGCCTGGAAATCGGATTTTCATGCCTCAGATGAAAAGTGCCTCAGCTCACTTCCTCTCACGTCTGATTTGCCAGAGCCAGTCACAGCCCTGGCAGCTACTCCCGAGGGTGTAGGAAGTGAGGGTTTTCTGCGTGCCCAGGAAACCTGTCTCTGCCATTGAAACTTAGGTATTTGCTACATCAGTTCCACCTCTGACAACTAAGAAAATAAGAAAATGACATCTGGGGATATGTGCTGGCTCGCCTGAGGGTCACTGGCAAACAGAGCTAACCTGAGGGTCATTGGCAAACATAGAGCTAGGAAGCGGACCTGTATTTTGCCTTCCAGTTTCTCCTCCAGTTTCATTCATTCGTTCTTCAACCATATGACAGGTTGTCTTTCAGAAAGTCCCCATGGTTTGGAAAGTTTTGTTTTCCTTGAAAAACCAATTTGGTCTAGTGACAAGAATGGTAACACAAAGCAACTTCTAGTGCGGACACTGTTGGCTGGAAAGGGGGTTGGGTTCACATCCTTGTTTAAACCCTTTGAGAGATTCTAATTCCATGTTATTTAAAAAGTTTACTCTGACACAGTTGTGATTTTCTCAGCTCTGGGTAGGAGACGGCATAGTGTAACTAATCAAATTAGTGAGGTGAAGCTGCTGGGAAGCAAGCTAATTGGTTAATGAGTAAACGTAACCATTTTATTTAAATTAGCAGCAAATTTCAAGCTATCCTCAAAATAACTGAGAATATTAGCCCTAATTAGCGTAACAGCCTGGAAAATTTCTTCTGCTGGGAAAAATACAACAATAGGGTCTCCCCGCAGACTCCTTATTTATTCAATCAATCACTCCTTCACTCACTCATTCATTCATTTGCTCATTTAAGAAACACACACTGAGTATTACTTTATGCCACAAACTGGGAGCGGCAGAGACCGCTTTGCCCAGGCCCACACCTGAGGGAGTCCCAGTGTGGAGAGGAAGCCAGGCAAGGAGATGGTCACAGTTCACATGACACGACCTGCCTCCCCAGATCACCTGCTCATTAGCCCATCAAAGGACGGATAGCACCAGACAGGGTCTGGGGGCTTCTCCCGTTCTTGCTGCCTCCCTCTTCTAGACTACAAAGGCATGGGGAAAACAGTGCGTTTCCTACGGGAATGTGAATTCCTGGCTGTAGAAGATGAAAGGATCTTTAACTCCCTCTAAAGTTTTGGAAATACTTAAGCTGCCACATTGTGTGCCAGGAAGTGCTTTTTGACTCAAAATATAAAGGTTAGAGTTAATTTTAAAGAAGTATTCTATTTTTACCCAGAGGCCATTTTCATGTTAGATTGGGTAGTAGGGTTCAAAAAAGAGCCAAGTGATGGACTTTGGTGCCTTTCCATTTTTGGAATTTCTTGGAATGTCTTCCTCATTTGTTAAAGTTC
Organism: Helogale parvula; assembly: GCA_004023845.1. Lineage (NCBI taxonomy): Eukaryota > Metazoa > Chordata > Mammalia > Carnivora > Herpestidae > Helogale > Helogale parvula. The sequence continues at coordinate 10,105 of PJEM01012432.1, read as the reverse complement.
TAACTCAGCTGTAACGAACACGCACACGTGGCCCTCCCACGTGCGGCTGTAACGAAACCCCGACTCCTAGCCCTGGCGGGCACCTCCCCGTGGTGACACACGACAGGCATTAGAGCCTCTCATGGACTGGGCCCGCACCCCCCAGATCTCCCAAGCAACATCTCAGAGACAACTGAAAAGTCATACTTTGTGCGACAAGAATTTGAATCACCAGCCGCTTTTCTGTGACTTTTGGAAGGCTTCTCCACTTCTCTAGGATTTTTATTTATAAACGCATCCGAATGCCTGGCACTGACCAGCTGTGAGGTTTTGAGAAACTTCCTTGAGTTTACCCCTTGGCTCTGCTGCCATCGATCGAACTGCGCCCTGCATGCCTCCTCGTGTGTCTGCACTGCGCAGGCCCCAGCTGACAGGCACAGTGTCCCGACTGGGTTCCAGTTTGAGCCTCAACCAGCCTAGCAACTTGGGTGGACACTTCCAGGTCTGCACGATAAGGGGCCCAGTCCATACAGGATTATTCGGATGTTTATTGGCCCCTGAGCTGTGTTCCAGAACCATCATTCCCACAGGGGGCAGAGTAAGAGGTACCTCTGGCTGAATGACCGGGAGCACTCTGATGCCCTGTGCGTGACAACTCCTGACCCCGTGCCTAGAACATGCTGACAGGTGCTAGGTCACACCCGAGGGTGGCCTCTTCAAGTGTGCAGAAGTGTGACACTCAAGACTGAGATGGGGAGGGCTGACCATCTGCAGTCATCCCTGCCACCCCACCCTCGACCCAGGACCCCCAGGGCTGGAGTGGCTCCCATCATCCTTGTGGCCTAGAAGCATCTATGGAGACCCAATGCCTAATGTATCCTGCCTGCATCCCGGGTCTCAGGAACTCACTGCACTCTGTGTCTGCTCATCAGGGAGCAGTGAATTCATAGTCTTCAATCCAGCCTGCAATCTCGTTTCTTCCATACCGCCCTACTAAAGGACAGAAACTAGGGGGTCCTGAGCCCTGTGGGGGCTCCTTGGGTGTGAAGCCCGACTCTGCACTTATAAGTTGGGTCACCTGCGACAGGATACTTCATTCTCTTTACCTCGGATATCTGTAACTTTAAACCTACTTCACAGTAAATGCTTCTTACTATAGGCTGTTAGGTTATTAGTTTAATATACATTATATTTATGTAATTGCTGTGTTAGTCTCCCTAGATACCTTTCAGGTGGCAATTCATTTCATCTTAAAGCCACATTGCCACCTTATTCTCAAAGATATTAGTTCAAAGACAAAGATGTACCTAAGTCCCCACCTCTGTGGGTGGTGGGTGCAGGCCCCTAGTGCCCAGAACACGATGGAAGGTGTAATTATGTCACACCCTCTCCCGGAGCAGAAGGAGGGGCTCGAAGCTGGGAAGGGCATGCTGACCACCAGTGTTGCTTTCTTTCCTGGCACTGCCTCTCCTAGACTCTAGATGCTTCCCCAGGGCACAGACGCATCACAAGGCCCTGTCGCAGTCCCTGGACCTGCCTACGGTTATCAGCCTGGAGCTTGTCCGCACGACAAGCTGGGGTGGGGGGTTCGGCACTCTGCTTTTGGAAAGCACCCATCTCCATTTCTCTTGTGGTGGTTGCACTTGGAGCCGCCGCATCAGCTCAGGGTGGGGGTGCGGGCACACAGATGCTGCACTGTAACCTTCTTTTCCACAGTGATGGTGAACTCTGCGGTGCTCCTCAGCTTCTGTTCTAAAAGAAAAAAAAAAAAAAGGAGCCGCTTGATTTGTTATTCATTCCACATGATACGTTCTCACTTCATGTCCAAACTCCACAATTAGAGTGGTAAACATCGAGTTTTGCATGACTTTTATTAAGCTCCCACAGGCCGGAAAGCAGCAGTCATTAGGGGCCCCATGGTGGGCCAACACTGAGGAAAACAGTACCGGCTCACCACCCGGGGAGAGGCTGCACCTCCCGCCCTCCACTCTCCAGCCCTTGGAGAGGTTTGCTTCTCAGGCCTCTGGCTTGGGGACAGGTCACTGAACCAGCATCAGAGCAGCTAGATTTATATCCCTCCTTGGACCTGGCTCTATGCTCTCTATCAAATCACTTCATGCTCCCCGCCCCTACCCCCGCCCCCCGCCAGTCCCTGCCTCAGCTTCCTGATCCATCAAATGGGGTGGATGCCAAGTTTAGATGAAGGAGGACACCCCTGTGTGCCTCGCTCCAAGCCTGGCACAACCCTGCTAAGGAATGTGGGTTTCCTATTCTAATTAGGGCAGTCTCCCCCATTCTTGAGAGCTCGCTAGTCTGCCTGGAGATAATACCAACAGCTTACCTTTCTTGTTTACTGCTTGTTGGCATCTTTCTAAAGGCTGTGTGTGCATAATCTCACCTAACAGTCTCAACAGTACTGGGAAGTAGGTCCTGCTGTTACCGCATCTGTATGGGGGAGAAAACTGGCCTCCGGGCAGGGATGTAACTTGTGCAGGGTCACAGGATTCCCAGCTGGTGGCACCTGTTGGCACAGACAATAAGCCGATGCTCAGAACCATGCCTAAGGACTGCTTTCCTAGTTTCGCCAACTGTGGCCTCTGCTCTCAGGGAGTTCTCTGGGCAGACAGGACAAGAAGCCACTTCAGTCTAGTGCTGCCCCTTGGAGGGGTTCAGGGCGCCCTTGCTGGAGGAAAAAAGGCCGTGATGACACTATAGGGGAAGGATCTAAAGGAAAGAGTCTGATTTGCAGTGTCCTCCCTGAAGGGACTGAAGGCAGGTTCTGGAGACTAGGCTGAAGGCGATTTGAAAATACTACCCAGCTAGCCCTGCCCTTCCCCATCCACCCTGGGCTCTGACCCAGAACGCAGGTATGTTAGCTCTCTTGACTCATGAGGGCTCCCTACATGTGCTTCCTGCCTTTGGGGTTTCCCCTTTCTCCCCATTCGAAGATGTCTAGTGTCAACATTTCAGGAGCAAAGCATCAGATCCACTTCTCCCCCCTTCTTACCCTTCAGGTGTCCGCCAAAATCCACTTCTCCAGACCACCCTGTCCTAGGTGTTCTCACAAGTTATTCTCGTATCTCTGCACCCATCTGATGGCTTCCCAGCTCCTGTAGTATCTGGATATGTGTGATCATAACCACCGTGGGCAGTTAATCATGAATTTGTCTCCTTGTTAAACTTAGGCTCTACCACCAGATCATAAGTTTCATGAAGGCAGCCACTTGCCTGTCCTATAGTGAATCGCTTGAGCCTAGCACGCCACCTGGCACAGAACAGGTGGGTGCCCAGTGCACGTCCGCTTAGTAAAGGGTTCTGTTTATAAAGTTGGTGGTAATTGAAGGTAATCTTTTTAACAAAGACATCCTAGAAGCCTGGCCAGACACACTGGCTTTGCCACTTATCAGCCTTCACCCGAAGCCTGATTCTTCTGTAAAATGGAGTTACAAACCTCCATCTAATAGAGGTTTTGTGAGGATTAGGTGGAGAAATACATAGAGTGCTCAGCACTAGGCCTGGTACATTGTAAGTCTGCAATCAATATATGGCAATTGCTGTTATCTTTATTAGTGATATAAGTTATTATTAGTCAAGATAAGATCTGGCAGGCCCTGGACTTCTTTTAGACCCACTATCTTTTCATGGGGACCTGTGGATGGGAGCTTGAGAGACATACCCTCCCCCATGAGGGAGGAAGCCAGATCCAGTGTGTTTTTCTTGATGAGGGCCAATTGCATGTGCCGTTTGGACAGGAGTGGGGAAGGAGAGCCTGTCCATCGAGGTCTCTGCCACCACACTTGCTGGCACACGGAGACAGCCTGCCTTCCCTTTGGACTCAACCTTCAGGCAAGAGAGCGTTCTCCCATTGACAGTATAGGTTGATCAGTCTCGCTGGACTCTGACCCACCAGCAGTGTGGATCCCAACACCCCCGTGCATGTCTCCACGCCCTTTGGAGGAGGGTGGCAGCACCCTTGGCTGAGAAGGTGATAAGGAACATAGGAAACAGGGCTCCAGGACTGGGATATGGCTGGTGGCATGGAGTGGGGACGTCTGCGTGGTGTTTATACCCGGGCAGCTTGGGGACATGCTGGTCTGTTTCAAGAAAATTTCCTAGGAAGATGTGTTCAGAATGTAATATGGGCATAAATGGGTTCTTCTATTTGATTTTTCCAACTAACTGCACTGTCACCACACAGCCTTTGTCCCAGCTGCATTTTCTGAAGTCTGTTCATCGCTGTGCATTCGTCTGCCATTGTAGAGCTTTAGTGGAGTCCTTGAGGTTAGCACTGTGTTAATATACTGGGAATTTCAGCAGAGCCGGGCCCTCTAAATCAATCACCAGAACAGCTTTATTTTTTTTTTCTTGCTCAAAAATACACTATTAAATGCGGGAACACGTGTGGGAGTGGAGGTTGACTTGGGTGAAGGACACGCTTAAAAGGAAAATTTCATAACATTTTTTTCTGCAGGAGAAAGGCCTTGCTGATCTTAATTCTTGTAGAACTGAGCTACAGAACACATTTATGTCTCCGCAGTATCTTTAGCTCCTCAGAATATCCTGAGCTGCTCAGAAGTCACTCAGTCATATTTGCCTGGGGCATTATAGGGGTTTAACAAATGTATATTAAATAAAGAAATGATTGAATTCGTGGAAAATTGAAGCCTTTTAAGTGATGATCATAAAGTAGACTGAACCCCGTTCCTCTGGGGGTTTCTAGAGTGGGAAGGTCTGAGCTGCTACCTACCCAGTATGAGGACGGTTGATGCTGTGAGAACATTTCACCCCGCACGGCTAGGCGAAGGTCAGGATACGTCCGGGAGGACGTGGTGGGAAGAGGGCTTCATCCAGGGAGGCCAGTGAGGACCAGGAGCAGACAGTGTAGACTCCTCTCTCCCCGAGTTTTCTATGAAGGGATGGAAAGGAAGAAGCTGGCTAGTAGGAGGGATGTGGAGTTGAGAGAACTTGTGTATTCTGATTTGCTTTTTCAGGGAACCACTAAGGGAGCATGTCTGAGGCTGAGAGAGGGAAGTCCATAAAGAAAGAGGTCTGATATTTGGGGAGAGAAGGAAGCAACATTCTGGGGTGGGGCAAGAGCCAAAGACAGGAGAGGATGGGGCTCGAGGCCAGTGGGGCTGGCCCCGGACTTCAGGGATAGGATGGAGGTGGGTCTAAGAGGAAGGAGTTTGCAGGCTGTCTTGCAAGCCAAGTGTGGGGGCTCTGCTTATATTCGAGAGTAGAGAAGGTATAGAAACCTTGCTAATAGGGGTGGCTCAGAGGCTAAGCACACACACCAGAAGGCCTAGCATGGAGAGCAGTGTGCAGGGGCCGGCTGAGGTTGACCATGGGTCTGTGGAGGGTCTAATTTGCCCAGTGCCATGATTTTTCATGGGTGTGCCCAGCATCCAGGGAGAGGGTGTGAAAAAGGCAAACCAGCTGCAGAGGTGAGGCCTATGGAATGTCAAAGGCAGAAGGAATAATGAATGAAAGACTGGAGTAGTTGAAGGAATTTGGGTGCAACCTTTCCAGGAACGTGGAGAGGCTGGGAGGGAGATGAAAGTAAGGGAGGGGAAAAAAATAAGGTTCTTATACCAAAGGTCTCAGGTTGATGAGCAGGCATTCGGGAAGTAAAAGAGTGAGTCATCAAGAGGACCGGTGGTTGGGGTAAGGTAGGGCAGCAGAGGGTAAGACCTCAGGGTTCAGCATTCCGGGCACAGAAAGCCAAGGTCCCTGGGTGTGGGTGGCTGAAGTGCAGTACAGGTGGCCCTCCCCAGCGCTGAGGCCCCAATGCAGGTGGGGCCATTCATTGCCTGAGGAGATGCCCAGTGGGATGTAAGGGTCACAGTGGACTTCCTGGGAAGCACTTGGGTGAGAAGCACAAAGCAGGCAGTGCATGAATGGTGTCCGATGGCTGAAGCCTAAGGAGATGTTTCTGTATCGGATAGAGGGCTGGGGTGGAGAAGGGGCGCTGCTGCAGGGAATAGGAGACTTTCAGCTCTGCTTCGTGTCCCTGATGGGATAATCAGCAGATTCAAAGCCCACAAGAGTAGCATTATCCTGCAGGAAGAGCCATGTGTGGTAGGGACAGGACAAGTCCTTTTCAGTTGGAAAGGATGGTCCTTGAAGGATACTGGGTATTCAGTAGGCATTTGGGGAAGATTGAAGAGTCAGGGGGAAGCAAAGGAAGATGGGCCAGGAAAGAAGCACAGAGCATATCAGGGGTGGAGAGAGGACAAGAAAGCCCCATAAAGATAACCAAACCTAAACCTGATGTACATGCATAGGCCCATGGGAACGGGGAGGCTGGAAGGAAAGGGACGGCAGATCGGATTGGGGAACCTGTCTCCTTGTACTCAGCTACTGCAGTCAGCCGGGGCCCCACGAAGTACCCACTCCCAAGGCTTTCGTGGCAGCTGAACTCCATCCCCATCATATCAGCCCAGGATCTGCAGGGCTTCATGGAGCTTCCCCCCTGTGCCTCTGAAAGGGATCAGAGTCCTGGCTGCCAAGGAGAAAAAGGGCTGAGTTGTGATGACCTGGAGACTTCCCCTCCAGGGACGACTTCCTGGAGGAGGAGCTGCACCTCAGAGAAAGAGTAGGATGTGCACCAACAAAAGCAGAGCAGGAAAAGCACTTCGGAAGTGGGGGCCACAGGTGAGAAGGAGAATAGAACCTTCCTTTCCTTCTTTAATAAGAAGCAGGGTATTGCAGTGCTGGGGAGCTAGGTTTTGGGGCCAGGTGACCTGAGTCCCGCTCCCAGCTTTCCTACTTGCTCTGCATTCATTTACCTCCATCTAATTCAATTTTCTTACCTAAAAATGGAGATGATAATACTCCACTTATCCAGATTATTTTGAGGATGAAATAAGTATCTGTAAAGCATTTAACTTCCCTGACATATAGTAAGAATCCATTAAATATTTATTTTCATGAATCAGGAGAGGGGAAAAGCAACAGCAGTTTGCTGAGTGCCTACACTTTGTGCCATATACTCTACAAATACGCCTATGAAATGAGTTACCTGTATCATTTTTACTACACAGGAAACTACCCCCCAAAGTTTAGTGGCTTAAGATACATCCATTTAGGAGCACCTGGGTGGCTCAGTCGGTTAAGCATTGGGTTCTTGATTCCGGTCCAAGTCATGACTGCGAGACAGAGCCTGATGCTAAGCACGGAGCACAGAGCTTACTTAGGATTCTCTCCCTCCCTCTCCCTTTGTCCTTCTCCTGCTTATACGTCACACACACATGCACACTCTCTCTCAAAAAACTTAAAAAATTAAAAAGGTTCTTTAAAAAAGATCCATCCATCAATTTAGCTCAGGACTCTGACGGTCAGCCATTTGAGCTGGGTGGGGTGGCTGGCCCTGCACACGGCTGGTTTCAGCTGGGCTCAGTCAGGCATCTGTGGCCAACTGTGGTTAGCTAGTTGAAGTCAGCTTCTGGAGGTGGGCTGACGGTCAGCTGGCAAGGGGGCACATCTGGAGCATGTGTGCTTCATCATCCCACAGGATAATCCAGGCTGCTTCACACGATGGCAGTGACAGGGCTTTCTACAAGCAGCAAGAAAGGGCAGGCAGAACTGTAAGAGTCTCTACTTGCCTCACATTTGCTGTGAAAATTTTGTCATTGCCCAAAGTAAGTCACAAGGCCAAGCCCAGCTTCACAGAGCAGAGTTTGCATGCAAGGATGGGGAAGATCTGTGGCCATTCTTTAAATACAGAACAATGGCTTTTCGGATTCACTATGTATTATTTTATTCATTTGCTCATTCATTTGCTCACTCATTCATCCAAACATTTATTGAGCACCTGTCTTGCAGTGCGGCAAGAAAAAGAATCCCCCCAAAAATGGCCTCGGTTTCCTAATACTTTAACATAGTGCAATCCATTTGGCACTGCTGAGGTCTGTAACATCCAGTAAAGACGTGAGCTGGACCTTTGTTCCCCAGTAAAGGAGATAATACTTTTCCCAGGGAAGAGAGAGGTAGAGATGGAGATGGTGTTGAAGCAGGCACAAAAGAGATTCACATTTACAAATTAGAATCAGGCACCAATATTTCATCCACATGAGCTCCATTTCTCTGAACTGACTTCCCCCTACTGGATCTTAATGGGCAGATTTGTTGCCCTGCTCTTCCCTCCCCCACCCCGCCCCGCCGTCTCCCTGATCACTGAGCTTGCTGGTGAGTCCAGATCATCACTGACCTCATGTGTTAAAGTCTGTCAAACACACATACACACTCTCTCCCCACTCCTTCTGAGGCCTCCTCCCTGGGAACATACTAAATTCTTAATTCAGTGCAGGATAACAGTTGTGGTATGCCATCAAAAGATTGAGCTCTCCGTCCCCCACCCTTTAATTGTTCATGGGTCCAGGTAAGAGGTGTCGCACAGCCTGTGTCCTGGGAGCAAGTATTGAGAATCTTGTCCTAGAGAATCCCATTCTGTCTAAACTATTAATCCACAAGGTTATATGGAAGGTGTTGTCCAAGGTGCTGGTCTAAAACTGAAATAGAGCTTAGAGGAGTCTTTGAGTGACATGAAACAGGTAATAGGGAGGAAGCTCGAATGCATTTCTCACCTGGAGTTCAAGGTTCTTGGAATAGTTTATCAACACATTCATTTAATCAGCTAATATGTTTTGAGTATATGTTATATATAAAACAGTGGTCTGGACAATAGAAATACAATAATGAGGAGACCAGCATGGTTCCTGCCCTTAGGAAAACTGGTAACCCAATAGAGAGGTTACAAAACATTACAAAAACATTACTAATGGCTAAGACTAACCAGCGCTCAGTCCATAGAGTTATTCCCAACAACTCCGTGCAACAGGTACATTATCACCTGCTTTTGCAGATGAGTAAATTGAAAGAATGAAAGGGCCAAGTACATTGCCTGTAGTCACACAGCTAGTGAACAATGGGAGGAGGCACTTAAATAGGCAGTTTGGATCCAGAGTCCATCTTTCTTGAGTCAACTCCTTCCCCCTTCCTCCACTAGATCAAGTTTTCTTGGTGTCTATGTTGAAATCTTTTGATGTTTGCTTTAAGAGCATGCATCACATTCTGTGATTCTACTTTTGTGTGATGATCTGGTGAGGGAGCATAGCACAGTTGTGGTGTTGGTCAGTTCAGGCTTCATTATGCTCCAGTAACACAGGCCCTCGAAATCCAAGCGGCTTACAATAACAAACATTTCTCGGTCATTGCTACATGTCCAAGTCTTTGCTGACCTGATCTCCCTTTTGCAGCCTTGTCAAATGCAGCCAATAGTAACGGGGCTTGCTTTGCATGGCAGCACAGTCTACCAAGTCACTGCAGACAACAGTTATACCAGCGGTCTCACCACGGCATAAAGGAGGACACCATCTTTCCAGCTTCCCATGATGGTTCCCAACTGCCCACTTTCTGGCCCTGAAGTCAGTGTCCCACATTTTAGAGCTCCACAGCACCCCTCACCTAGTAGCAATTTATCATTCAGCTTAGGCTAATGGTGCCCAAATCGCAGGGACTTACAGCAAGAAATGCTTATTTCTTGCTTGTGCTCCGTGGCCACCTCACCTTTTTCTGGGACTGAAGCAGCACACCCCGCTCCATGCTGCCAGTCCAACGGCAGAGAGAGAAAAGAGATGTGGTAGATCACGTGACTGCTCTTAAAGGTTTTGATTGGAAATGGAGCATGTCTCTCCCATTCCCATTCCACTCGTTAAAGGTATGTGGCCGATTCTGACGCTAACAATGCAGGGACCTGTAAGAATTGTCAGGAGGGGAACATAGGAGGAGTTTCATAGGACAGAGCACTGACTGACACCAGCTGATAGAGAGTTGGCAGATGTCTGTGTTTGGGAAATGAAGAATGCCAGGTAATTTTCCTAACTGCACATGATATGCTCCATCTTAGCTGTTTGCCAGTGGTGGACCCAGCTCGTATCAGACAAGCAGACACAGCTGTGAAGGGCTCTGAGCAGTATCTTCCAAAATAGGATCATGGGACCCAACAGACAGACAGCAGGTGTCTGATAGTTCTTGAAGATAGCCAACTTCCCGATGAACAAATAAGCTGTGTTTGCTCTTGCAAGGGGAGGGAGTGATTATCAACAACAGTAACAACTGAAACAAA
>PJEM01012431.1:0-47113 GCA_004023845.1 Helogale parvula | reverse complement strand
ATGTACCCCAATGTTCATAGTGGCACTTTCAACAACAGCCAAATCATGGAGAGAGCCTAAATGTCCATCACCTGATGAATGAATCAAGAAGATGTGGTTTATCTATACAATGGAATACTACATGGCAATGAGAAAGAATGAAATCTGGCCATTTGTAGCAAAGTGGATGGACCTCGAGGGTGTCATGCTAAGTGAAATATGTCAGGCAAAGAAGAACAGATACCATATGTTTGCACTCATAGGTCTAACAGGAGAAACTTAACAGAGGACCATGGGGAGGGGAAGGGGGAAAAAGAGTTAGTGAGAGGGAAGGAGGTAAATCATGAGAGACTCTTGAATCCTGAAAACAAACTGAGGGCTGAAGAGGAGGGGAAGCGGGGAAGGGGGGTGATGGACATGGAGGAGGGTGCTTGTGGGGAAGAGCACTGGGTGTCATATGGAAACTAATTTGACAAACTATTTTTAAAAAATGAAAGAGTAAATCAAAAAAAGGAAGATCCCCAAAATGCAAGGGTAGTTCAGAGCGTCTGGGTGATTCAGTCAGTTAGGCATCCAACTTAACGCAGGTTGTGAGTTCAGCTCAGGTCATGATCTCACGTTTTGTGAGATTAGGCCCTGTGTCAGGCTCTGGCGTTGACAGGGTGGAACCTGCTTGGGATTCTGTCTCTCCCTCTCTGTCCGCCTCTCCCCCACTTATGCACACATGCTCGCTCTCTCTCTCTCTCTCTCTCTCTCTCTCTCAAAATAAATAAATAAACATTTTTAAAAATGCAAGGATAGTTCAAAATAAAGTCAGTCTATGTAATACACCAGATTACTAGAGTGAAGGGGGAAATATGATTTTCTCAATTGATGCAGGAAAGGTATGTGCCCAAATCCAACACGCTTCACAAGAAAAACAGAAAACTAGGAATAGAGGGGGGGGGGACGGGGCGCCTGGGTGGCTCAGTCGGTTAAACGTCCGGCTTTGACTCAGGTCATGATCTCACGGCTGGTGGGTTTGAGCCCCGCATGGGGCTCTGTGCTGACAGCAAGCTCAGAGCCTAGAACCTGCTTCAGATTCTGTGTCTCCCTCTCTCTCTGACCCTCCCCTGCTCACACTGTCTCTCTCTGTCTCTCAAAAAATAAATAAAAAACATTAAAAATAAAAAAAAAATAAAAAAAGGAATAGAGGAGGGACTTTCTCAACATGATAAAAGACATCTACAAAAAAACCCCACAGCTAATATCATACTCAATGGTAAGAGACTTTCCCCCTAAGATTGGAACAAGACATGGAAAGCCACTTTCACCATGCTTTTCAGTTTCATACTGAAAGTTCTAGACAGAGCAATTAGATAAGAGAAATAAATAAAAGGCACCCTTTTAGATAAGTAAAACTATCTCTATTCATGGATGATATAATCTTATATATAAAAAAACTCACAAGAGATCTGCTAAAGCTAATAATTAAAGCACAATCAGAGGGTATAAGATTAACATATGCAAAAATCGCTTGTGTTTCTATACCCCTGCAACAAAGAATACAAAAACAAACAGGAAAGCAATTCTACTTACAATAGCATCTAAAAAAAAAAAAAAATGAAATACCCAGGAATACATTTAAAGAAGGAGGTGAAAGGCTTATATGTTAAAAGCTACAAAACCGTTCCTGAAAGAAATCTAAAAAGACCTACATAAATGGAAAGACACCTGGGTTCATGGGTAGGAAGACTCAATACTGCTAACATGTCAACACTACCCAAAGTGACCTATAGATTCAAAACCTATCCAAGTGCCAGTGGCATTGTTTTTGCAGGAATAGATAAGCTGATCCTCACATCCATATGGAATAGCAAGAGGACCCCAAAAGCAAAATAATCTTGAAAAAGAACAAAGTTGGAGGACTCAAATCCTCTGATTTCAAAACTTGCCACAAATATAATTAAAACAGTGTGATGCTGTTATAAGGACAGATGTAAAGACTAATTGAATATAATTGAAGGTCCAAAAACGAACCCATACATCTATGGCCAGTTGATTTTTGGTAAGAATGTCCATTTAATGGAGGAAGAACAGTCTCTTCATCAACTGGTGCTGGGACAACTGGGTCTCCACAAGTGAAAAAATGCAGTTAGATGCCTACCTTATACCAAATAAAAAAAAGAACCCCAAATGGGTCAATGACTTAAATATAAGAGCTAAAACCGTAGAGGTAGAATAAACGTAGAAGTAAATGTTTATAATTTTGGAACTGAAGGTGAATTCTAGATGTGACAGCAAATGCACAAGCAACAAAAGAGAAAACAGACAAGTTGAAGTTCATCAAAAATGAGCCTTTGATGCACCAAAGGACTTCAACAGGAAAGTGAAAGACAACCTATAGAATGGCAGGAAATACTTGCAAATTGTCTAACAAGAGTTCAATATCCAGAACATACGGAGAGCTCCTAAAACCAAATAACAAAACTGACAAATAACCCAAATAAAAAATGGACAGAGGACTTACCTAGACATCTCTCCAAAGAAGACATAATGGCCAAGAAACACATGAAGAGATGCTCCACATCATTTGTCATTAGAGAAATGCCAATCAAAGCCATAATGAGCTGACATTTCACACCCACCAGGATGGCTGTCAGCATAAAAATGGAAAAGAATCATTGTTGGCAAGAGTGGAGAAGTCACTGGCTGGAATGTAAAATGGTGCAGCCACTGTGGGAAGCAGGTTGGCTGCCTGAGGAGGAGTTTGGTTCTTCAAAAAGCCAGACAGAGAATTACCACAGTACTCAGGAATTCCATTTCTAAGTATGCACCTGAAAGATCTGAAATAAGAACTTACGTGCCAGTGTTCACTGCAGCATTCTTCACAAGAGCCAAGAGGTGGAAAGGAGCCAAGTGTCACTGATAGATGAATGGGTAGACATCCGTACAACAGAGTACTACTCAACCGTAAAGAAGGATTACACCCAGGGGCACCTGGGTGGCTCTGTCGGTGAAGCGTCTGACTCTTGGTCTCGGCTCATGGTTCATGAGATTGAGCCCCATATCAGGCTTCATGCTGCAGCCTGCTTGGGACTCTCTCTCTTTTCCACACTCTCTGCTCTTCCCCCCACTGTCAAATAAATAAACATGTTTTTAAAAGGACTAAACAACATGGATGAACCTTGAAAACATCATGCTAAGTGGAATAAGCCAGGCGCAGAAGGACAAATCCTGCATGATTCCACCTACAAGAAAGACCTAGAATAGGCATGTTCACAGAGACAGAAAGGACACTGGAGGTTACCAGGAGCTGGGGTGAAAGGGAATGGATAGTTATTGCTTGCTGACCACAGAGTTTCTCTTTGAGATGATGGAAAAGTCCTGTAAATAGATAATGATGATGGTTGTACAACAGTGTGCATGTACCTAATGTCACTGTCTGCTTATAGATGGTTGAGGTGGTAAATTTTGTTATATAGATTCACCCACAATTTCAAAATTAGGAAAGAAAGAAAACAAAGAAAAAGAAAGAAGAGAAAAAGAAGAGAAAGAAAGAAAAGAGAAAGGAAGGGAGAAAGGAAAGAAGGAGGAAGAAAGGAAGAGAGAAAACATAGGATCCATGAAGCAGGACATCCAACAAGGAGACAGACGAAGGGCATGTTGTCCAGAGTGACGGGAAGGAAGGCCAGGTTAACAACTGAGCAAGTGTCCAGGTGAGAAGAGAAGAATGAAAAGCTCCAGGAAGGATGAAAACAAAACCAACGAATGAATCAAAACTGCCATATTACAGTGTTAAGAGGAGATTTTAGCTCTAACAGAGTTTAAGAGAGAATGTGTGTGTGTGTGTTCAGTATTCAAACCATCAAAGGAGGCAGTATTCATTAACTTTAGGAAAAGCAGAAGTGTGAGTTTGGATGGGTGAGATCTAAAGGTTCATGTTCCATAGTAGAAAAGAGTCCACTTGATAATGTTTAAAATCCCAAGAGAGGGGCGCCTGGGTGGCTCAGTCAGTTGAGTGTCCCACTGCGGCTCAGGTCATGATCTCACGGTTCATGGGTTCAAGCCCTGCATCGGGCTCTGTGCTGACGGCTCAGAGCCTGGAGCCTGCTTCGGATTCGTGTATCCCTCTCTCTCTGACCCTCCCCTGATCACGCTCTCTCTCTCTCTCTCTCTCTCTCTCTCTTTCTCTCTCAAAAATAAATAAAGCATTAGAAAAAAATTTTTTAAATAAATAAAAATAAAAAGTTGAGGAGTAGGAAAGGACCTGATCTTTTTCATTATGTACCTCATAGTCCTATTTGATTTGGGGAGTTGGGGGGAGAGAGAGAGAGAGAGAGGGAGGGAGTTCAAGTGAGCAAGGGGCAGAGAGAGAGAGAGAAGTGGGGCTCACCCGAAGTGGGGCCCGTGCTCACCTGATGTGGGACTTGAACTTAAGAACGGTGAGCTCATGACCTGAGCCGAAGTCAGATGTTTAATGACTGTGCCTCCCAGGCATCCATCCTATTTGATTTTTTAAACTTTTGTATATTCGTCCATTTCTAAAAATCTTTTTTTTTTTAAAGAAACCTGGGGCCAATCTCTGGCCTATGTGTGAACTCCACTGGCCCAACGGTCCTGTGCCTGGCCCATGTGAGTGACAGATTTTCCTCTAAGGATCCTGTGGCCTTATCCCCTCTGTCTGCAGAGGAACCTGCAGGTGAGAGAGAGGGTGTGCGCAGGTGGAGGAAGTGGTAGGAGTGTGGGTGGGGGCCGACGAGGCACAGAAAGGTGGGCTGAGGAACGTAAGGTGGAGGAAATATCCACGGAGGTGGGTTCCCATTGGTTCAGTCTCTGGCTCCCCTTCTCATCCCTGAAAACATGGCTTTGGCCTTGATACCCAAACAACAGAGTCCAGCCAGCCAGAGGGAGAGGAGGGGCGGGGGAGGGTGGCAGGGGAAGGAGGAGGAGGAGGACAGGGAAGAGATGCACCCCTGTGGCGGCCTGGCTGTTTTCTGCAACATTGTGGAGGGGAAGGGCAAGTTCAAGCACTGCTGATATCCATGTCAGTTGGCACAGCTTTTGACAGGAATTTGGGAGATAGGTAAAAATGAACCCAGCTCTCCCCACCGGCAGGAGTTTATCAGCCGGAAACAGGAGCGCAAGGCCACAGGACGTTAACACAACCATGTTCTCCGCGGCCTTGTTAAAATGATTGTGAAACTGGTAGCAGCTTAAGTGTCCAACAGCAAAGAAACAGTAAATGAAGAACAGGGATATGGAAATTAATCCGACATTATACAATGTGAAGCAGATGTTTAAAAAAAAAGCTGAATCTCTTATGCATTGACACGGAAAGATGTGTGTGAGAAGTGAGTTCCTATGCATATGTAAAGTATGGCCCATTTTTCTGGGAAAATTAGTATAAGATATATAAGTTGTAGACAAAGATCTGGAAGGATGGTCACCATGTAGTTAACAGCAGTTACTTCCGGAAAAGAGATTGAAGATGGGTCAAAGACAGGCGTTCACTTTTCATTCCACGTTCTTCTATATGCTGGAATTTTTCAAAAATGGTTTATGCAATACCGTCATGTGGGGTTGTTAAAAACCAGCTTTGGGAATGCAAGGGAGGAGGAGCTTGGTGGAGCTGAAGCGGGGCAGCTCAGGGAAGGGGCAGGACCCAGGGCTTGGCTCTGATTTGCTCTGGGCACATGGGCAAGTCACTGCCCCTCTTTGGGCGGAGGCCGGCTGGTTGGTGCTGTGTGTGCTGGTGGAGGTGGGGAGCAGGGCAAGCGGGCCTCCTCCAGGGCATCGGAGAGCAGCAGGTCTTCAGGCACTAGAATGAGCTAGAAGTTTCTGACCCCCTAATGAAAAGGTCATGGAGGAAGCCGCGTGACAGACCCCGAGTTGCCTAAGGAGGAGGGGTCACCGGGCAGAACTTTCCTCACCTGTGCAGCTGGCCAGGCCCTGCCCCCGCCCTGAGTTAGAACCCTCAGGGCAGGCAGCTTCAGATGAACCAGGACAAAGCCTTCCTTCCATGCGAGCTGGGAGGAGCTGAGCCCTGGTTCCTGAGCCTCAGGTCTCCGAAGGGCAGAGCGGAGCTTGGGGCTCAGCTCAGCCGCGGTTCCCCTCCCAGGATGGTTCCCCGCGCGGTGCCAGAGCAGGTGAGCTCTGGGCGACAGGTTTTGGCTCAGCACGAGAGCATGCCTGGGTCATCAGGAGATGGGGCTGGCTCAGGACGGAGTGAGCCGTCTGTCCCCAGAAGTGTCCGGGGAAGGGCTAACTGCAGAGGCTGGTGGTCCCCCTCAGGGAGGGGTGGAGAGGGCAGTGGTGTGAGACCAGCCCTTTCAATGGCCGGTCCTCCAGGCACGGAGGGAGAGGGGACGAGATTCAGCTGGTGGAGTCAGGGAAGGTGATGTGGGAGACCAGCCTTTGAGCTGAACCTGGGGGGCATTTCAGAGAATGCAAATGTGACCTCAGAGACCCTCCCTGAGAGGCAGGACACACAGTATCCTCATCAATCCACATGAAGCTCAGGGAACTAGAGTCACTCGCCCAAGGTCACACAACTTGAATTGTGCAGTAGCTCTTAAAAGTTCAGAGGGTCCCCGGGGCAGAGCCCGTCTCGAAGCCAGTGGGTACAGCCGGGCATCTTGATTCAGGTCCAAGGTTAATTAGTAACCGAAAGGCCTGGCAGCTAGCTCCCGGCTGGTTTGGGAGCCAAGCAAGTGGGTGACAGGTTGCTCCCAGCTGGGAAGGTTGTCTGGCAAGTCAGGTCTGGGTTTCAGGTCAGAGGGACCATGCAGAGAGACAGGAGGGCAGAGCTGTGCCCAGGGCTGCTCCCCAGGACCTGAGCTTGGACCCAGAGTTTTCAGGTGAGAGGCTCAGGCGTGAGCAGAACCCCTGCCCGCCAGCCTGCTGGGCTGCCAAACGACACGCAAGTTACCTGGTGATTTCCTTTCTGGCTACCAGTTTCCCCCCTTTCCTTCCTAACGCCCTCTTTCATAATTCTCTTCCTTCCTTTCTCCTTTCTAACTGTCTCTGCCTTCCTCTCTTCCTTCCTAATTCCCTTCCTTCCTAGCTTCTTTCCCCCTCCCTCCTTTCCTTCCTTCTCTCTCAACTACCTCTCTGCCTCCTGGGTCACCTACTTTCCTTTCTTCCTAATTAATCCACTTACACCCTCACTTCCTTCCCTCTAACTTTATTCCTTCCTCTTCTAAATTCCTAACTTCTCCCTGAGATTCCAGGTCACAGGCTTTGGAGTCAGACTATGGGCTGAAATTCCAGTGAGATCATTTACTAGGTAGAGGTCTTGATCAAGTCGCTTCACCTCTCATGCCTCAGTTTCCTCCTCCTCAAAACAGGGATAATGATGGTTTCTAACCCCTCGCGCTGCGGGAACAAAATAAGACCAAGCTGGCACTTGGTTGCACTGTCATCGGTCTATCATGGGTATGCACTGGGCAGATGGGCATATAAATGAATAAATTCCAGCAGAGTGAAGACAAATGTAATAACAGTGGTGGGCCCAAAGAAGAGGACAAGAGTTTATGGGATTGGGGGCCAGGGGGTGATCTGACAAGACCTCTGGGGAAAGCATATGAGGTTGGATGCGAAGGGCTAGCCGAGCAGACCAGAATGGTCTGGGCAGTGTGCCAAGGACAGGGAACTGTGTGACCCCCACCTGCACTGCATCCAGCAGGCCCAAGGACAAGTGCACAGGTCCACGAACTGGTGGGACAGAAGCATGCAAGCCGAGGTGGGGGCACTTAGGAGGAAGGGACAGGCTTGCAGGCTCAGGGAGGGACTTGGGCCTCGGAGTTCCCAGGGGTCCCTATAGGTCTGAATAGTCAAGAGAAGGTATTGATGCCCAGCCTCTGGCCAGAAAATGAGAAGACAATAATGCAGGAGAGAAAGCAGCCATAGGCTGAGAGCTGCGCAGGAGTGAGTCCCGGTCAAGGTGATGGGAGTGTGGTGGGCAGTGCACGTGTCAGAGTTCTCCCCAGGCCCCAGTGCCAGAGTGTTAAGTGAATGGCAACAACTTGAGACATTTTACACAAAGGTACGAATATAAAAATTAGCCTAACCCACTGTCACCTTGGGTCACAACCCTCTAGCCATTTTTTTGTGGCTATACACAAATGTATCTGTGCGTGCATGTCTTTATTTTCTTTTTTTAATTTTTTGATGTTTATTTATTCTTGAGAGAAAGACAGCACAAGTGGGGAAGGGGAAGAGAGAGAGGGAGACACAGAATCCAAAGCAGGCTCCAGGCTCTGTGCTGACAGCTAGCTCAGAGCCTGGAGCCTGTCTTCAGATTCTGTGTCTCCCTCTCTCTCTCACCCTCCTCTGCTTGCACTATCTCCCTCTGTCTCTCAAAAATAAATAATTTTTAAAAAAAGATGGTATCCCTGGTACGCCTACTATTTTGAGAAGTCCTTTTTTGCTTGACAGTATATCACACACATATTCCCGTTTTGATTTACAAAGCCTTATCTACTGTTTTTCAATTGGGTCATTTTCCATCTTATGTATGTGTTATAATTGATCTTATCAGCTCATTCCTGATTCATTAGTCAAATTTGTACCGAGCACTGATCATATTGCAAGCCCTTATCTACATGCTGGGGATTCAACAGTGAACAAGAAATGCCTTTTCCCTCATGAAGCCAAGGTCCTAGTTTAAGACAGAAAATAAAGAGTGCATGATAAGGTGTCAGCATGGTACATGTTGTAAAATAAAACACAAAACAGAAGAGGTGGACCGGGAGTGGGCGGGCGCGGTGCCGTGCAGTGACCAGCCATTCTGGTCTGCCCCGGGACTGTACTGACTTTAGCACTGAGAGTCTCGCATCTGAGGAAACCCTGAGTCCCAGACAAACCAGGATAATCAGTCACTCATAATCAGAAAAGGCCTCTCTGAGAGGTGACATTTGAGCAGAGACCTCTGGGATGTTAGTGGAAGCCTAGCCATGCAGAAGTCTGGGGGGAAAGCATTCTAGACGGAGCAGAAAGTAAATGCCAGTGGCAGGAGGCCAGAGGGCATCTGTGCGTTTGAGTGACAGCAGAAAGCCAGAGGGTAGTGAGAGGGAGAGCATGGGAATGAAGGTGGAGAGATGACAGGGGCTAGGTCTCAGGGAATCTTGCAGACTATGGTAGACTTTGGATTTTAATCCTAGGTGTGACAGGAAGCAGCCAGAGTTTTCAAGCAACTGGCTCGTGATTCACTTAGGTTTTTTTTTTTTTAAGTGGCACTCTGGTGTTGGGTGGAGAAAAATTGTAGAGGGTAAAGATAAACGTCAGGAGACAGTAGGGAAGCTATTGCAATAGTCCACGCAAGCGGTGACGGTGGCTCAGGCAAGGAGATTGCTGCAGAGCTGGTGAGTAGCAGTGCTTTCTGGATTTAATTTGAAGGTAGAGCCTCATGGGGATTCATGGTGGACTGCAGGTAGGCGAGGGTGCCATATTTCTAGATTAAACTCCAAGTTGCCAGTTTGAACTTCCAAACAGGTGGTAAATGGAAGACTGAGGGGGGAGGAGGCTGGGGCTGAGTGGAAGGAATGAGTCGGGATTCTTGTTTTGGACGTGTTACAAGTGAGGTGGCTCCAGGGACCCAACTAGTGAGCTGCCGAGGGAGCAGTTAGATACATAACCCAAGATTTAGTGCAGGAAGGAGTCGGAACTAGGGAGAAAAGTCTGGGAATTGTCGAGTGTATAGCTGGTACTCAAAGCCATGAAACCGGTTGTGATTGACTTGGAAACAAGTATAGATAGAAGTCTGAGGACTGAGCCCCGGGACAGGCCAGTGGCCAAAGAGGAGGCAGGAGAGATGGAGAAAGAGCAGCTGGTGAGGTGGAAAGGAAACCAGGGGGCTCCCGAAGCCAAGTGGGAAGACCAGAGTGCCATCACCGGCTCTGGCACGCGGGGGTCACGGGCCCCCTGCTTTGGTGGAGTGCTGGGATTAAAGCCTCTTTGGAATGGGTTCAAAAGAGAAAAGGAGAAGGCGTGGAAACTGAGTCCAGATGACTCTTTCAAGGAATTTAACTGAAAAGGAGAACAGAGAAGCCAAACTGTATCTGGAGAGGGATGTAAGGACCAGAGAGGGAGCTTCACAGCAGCGGGTGCTCTGAAGTGCTGAGTGGGGCATTTCAGTTAGGGTTATGGCCACTATTCTTCTCCTGTTCTAAACGATGCTGCTGAATAAAGGCCCCATAAGGGTCTTGTTACTGAGAAGAAATGTCCTTGTTCTGGGTATGTGTTTTGTCAACATGACATCCTGCCCATCTGTGTATTGGTTCAACAGTTCTGTTTTGTTGAAAGATGGAAGGCTCTGATATTGTTCACTTGGGTTTCTTTGCTGCCACCCCCAGGTCCCCTGCTCTTCAGAGCCCAGAGAGAACCCCTGGGGCCACTGGGTTCAGGTCCCTTCCTGTCCAACCTTCTTAGCCCCAGCCCCAGGGATCCCTCCATTATGGTGAATTCCAGAGGCTAAAGTGTGGCATAAGGTAGTCACACAGAAAGTTCCAGAAAGACAAGGGCAGGGGCAGGCCCTGTCAATGCTTTCATTCCTCAGAACAACCCTCATGAGCTCCTGGGGAGAGGAAAGGACCCCATGAGTTCCTAAGGATTGCACCATGCAGACAGGCCTTCAGGACCGGGGTGCTGGCTGGGACCCTGCTTCCTGCCGCTCACATGGCTGGAGGGCTGTGGGCCGACCTGCTCTGCCCTGGAGATACTGGGCCAGAGTCCTGGAGCCGCCAGCAAGGAAAGGCCCAAATGGCCAAGTGCTCGGCAGGCAAAGACCAAGGCTAGCTGAACGGGGCCACATGCCTGTGCTCTGAAACATCTGTAGATGCTTGGGAGGCAAAGAGCCCTCAGCTGCCTTGACTGAGGTCTCTGGCACCTTATGACGGTCTGTCTGCACCAGGCCTGGGTCGGACCCAGGGAACATGTCTTCTTGCAGACAAGCCCCCTACACACACATACACACACACGCACACACACACACGCTGATATACACCAGAGAACACACAACAACCTGTATACACACCTGTGCTTATACATGTGGTCACTTGCATGCATTAACACCTATACTCATCTGCAGACACAAACGCAGACTCATACTCACACACACACATATAATATCAGCACATATAAAGATACACACTGACACCGGCACGTTGACTCACTACACGGAAGCCCATTGATACACATGCACAGTGAGAACACAGTTACAGACGCAGAGACACTGACAAGATGAAATACACAGTCACATCAATGCACAGTAATAAGCAGAACACATGCAGTTGTCTATACGTAGACTCACACACACCAACACAGAAGTCCCCACATGCAGGGACACACGGACAGACCAGACAGACACACTGAAGCACATCAAGGCACGAAACACCTGTGCACACACTCACGCACACCACACACAGCCTGACCCACACACTCGCACGCATTCTGAAAAGCCCCAAGCGTAAGCAGGGCATTCCTGCAGCTGTTGCCCACCCTCTTCCACCCACCCTCCAGGGGGAGGCGATGTCCCCGAGGGAACAGAGGTCTCTGGTCCCATCGTAAGCACTGCTGGATCCCATGTGACATCAACAGCCCTCTGCTGCTGCTGGGAGTTCTGAGCTGGGCGCTGGGGCCGGGCCAGCGCCAGGCACAGACACTTCGGCCCTTGTTGGGAGAACAGAGAGAGGCTCTCTTGTCCCCTGCCTGTCCTCCGGCTCCAACTGCTGGTTCTCTTGGGGGCCTCTCCTCAGGCTGTGCAGGTACGTGGGGCTGGAGAAGCCAGGGCCTAGCAAAGGGGCTTATAGGGTCAGCCCAGGAGAGGGTGTGGCAGTGTGGTGGGCCCCTGGGGGAGCCCCGACCCTGGGGCACTGGTTGGAGCCAGGCTATATCTCCTTTTCAGGCAGTTCTGCAGCTCATTCTCTCAGGGCCCCACAGGGAGGAGCCTCTTGGGGCAGCCTGGGCTGGGGGACTCCCTCCTTTCCCCTGTGGTTACTTCGTCAGCTCCCAAGAAGGCCATGGGGTGGTTGCTGTAGGATCCTGCCCTGTAAAGAGGGTGATTTCTACCCAGAGAGGCTAGGCTGCAGCCCAGGCCCCACAGCGGGTCAAGGCTGGGGTCTTGGGATGTACAGGACCGGCAGCCTCCATGAGCAACAGGGTTCTTGGCCTTGGCCTTCCAAACAGGGGTGGGTCTGTGGGACCTTTGGCATCCTGCCCCAGGGTCTGGACCCACCAGCCTCCTTCACCCTGCAGGCCAGCGGGCAGAAAAACGCTGTGCTCCTAGCCACATAGACCGACTGGTCACCCTCTTTACTATTTGATCTCAAAGAGACACTGGCCAGGCTTGGGTCTCTTCATGGCTCTGGCCCGAGGCCCCCAGGAGAGCTGCCATTCCAGAGGCATCAGGTAAAAGTCCTGTGGCAGGGAGATAATAGTCACTATGACACAGATCCCAGCCCAGGGTGTCTTCAGGAATTTGGGGTCACAACATGCCTGCCTGGAATCCTGGGGAGCCCAGCCTGCCCCTCACACACTGTGTAACCCCAGGCGAACCCCTTTCTAGACCTCAGCTTCCCCACCTGTGAAAGGGGGGCAAGGGTCAGGACTTTGTGCTCTGCAAGGGTCCTTCCAGCCCTGACCATCCTGGACTTCTGGGTCTGCCCTGGCTCACAGGGATCTTGCTGTCCTGGCTGTCCCCGACCCTTGAAAAGATTCAGCCTGGGAGAGATACCCCTGGCCATTCTCCCTGGCTCCCTCTTGAGTTGTTTGGTTAAAGATGCTGGGTCCGGGGCACCTCAGTCCTTATGCAGGGGTCACTGGCCTCAGGTAGGAGATGCTGAGGCTATGGCAGGTGCACAGGGCCAGGGAGAGGTGGACAGTACAGCGGTGTGTAAAGCTTTAGACAGGTAGTACTTCTTCCCCAACAAGAGCTCCCTGATGCCTGGTCCCCCTTGTGTCCCCAGAGCCCCCCTGATCACTGTGACAGAATGGACTCCAGCTCCAGCCCTCAGGTGAGTGGATCTTGGTTTCCTCACCCACCACCAGGGGGCTCACTTCCTCCCACACTGGGGGAAGTCTGTGGACACACAGGTCAGTCTGGTGGGCCGACACAGAGCAAGACTCGGGGGCTGACAGGGGTCATTTTGAGCTCACGGAAGTGGGCTATTTGCAGGGCAAGTAGGGCACAGAGTTGGAAAAGAGCTTCAAGGAGAAAATGGGGTGGAGAAACTCTGGGGTTATCCCTGAGGACCCATGGATTCTAATGGCTGCCTGTAAGTCCTTGTATGGCTCTTCTCGGGGCCTCAGTTTCCTCACCCTCAGAATTGGCACAATAGTCAGCAGCCTCTTAAGGCTTTTAGGAGGAGCAGGTGAGATGGTGGGTGGTTGGGTGGGTTGGTAGACGAGTGGAAAGAAGGAAGGAGGAAGCCGGGAGGCCTATAGAGAAGGGAGCAGGGCCTAGACCAGAGGAACGGAAGGGGCTGAGGATCCTAACACAGTACCTGATGATCTTAATAACTTTTCTGTAAATGTCTTTAGCCCTCAAGGGCCAATGGGAATGTGAACCTGGGGCCTTCAGCCAACCCAAAGTAAGTTCTGGTCTCAAGCAACTTTCTTCCTCCTTCACTCCCTTCGTACCTGGCTCCCTTCTCCTTGAGAATAAAATCCAAGTTCTCTGGTCTATTGCCAAGACCCTCTGCTATCTAGGGCCCAGGTCTGTCCCCCTGCTTTATCTCCCACTGCTTCCCTAGGCTTTGCCCACACTGAGCCCTGTGCCTGAAATGTACCCCAAAGTCTGCACTGTTAGCAGCTCCCCACCCTTCAGGCCCTTCTCAGGCTTTGGGGGCTAGATCCCTTGTCTTCTATGCAGTTGTGTCTGATTTTCTCCTCAACTTACCTGTTGGTTGCTCAACTGTGGGTCCCCAGGGGCAGGGACCTGTCCTCAAAGCCCTCTTGGCTGGGAGGCCATGGCATGCTTCAGTGGTGAGGAGGCTTGGCTCTTGGAAAGCTTCCCTTATTCCCCGGCTTCAAAGTTAAAAAGAAGCCTGGATATGATCTCAGGAGCCAGGCTCCCCAAATTCACAAATGCTGACCTGTGTTCTTTTCCCCTCCCCCAGTGCCCGGCCCACTGACTTTGACTTCCTGAAAGTCATTGGCAAAGGGAGCTCCGGCAAGGTGAGTGACACAGTGAGGCTAGGAGCCCTGGGTCTTCCCATCCCCGGCCTCCTCCACCCTCTACCTGTCACTTGCGTGTGCAAAGCAGGAGCTCACAGCCTGCCGAATCACGGACGCGGGGCTGGAGCTGGGGGCTCCCGAGAAATCGGAAGTTCAGAGGAGTAGGTCCCCTGTGGGGCCTTGCATTTGTGCTTCTGCTCAGGTGCTACTGGCCAAGCACAAGTCTGACGGGATGTTCTACGCAGTGAAGGTGCTGCAGAAAAAGTCCATCCTACAAAAGAAAGAGGTACCAGCGCTTGCGCAAGGGCATTTCCCCTCCTGCCTCTCGACCCCAGGCTAAGGTGGTTTCCCGAGCTCTTGGGTCCCAACTCTGAGGACACATGAGGCTGGGTCCTGTGGTGGACATAGCAGGGGGCAGCCAGGTGGCACTGACCTTTCTCAAGAAGGGCAAGCCAACTGACTCACCCATAGGACCTTCAGGATGAAGGTCCCAGCCCTTTGCCTTCACCTGGGAAATCCGGGGCTCCTTGGCAGACAGGTCCTCCGCCCTGTCTAGGTGCCAGTCTCCCTATCTGTGCAGTGTTGGGGGCACACTTGATCCTCTCCAAAGGCCCCTCAAAGTCAGAGCCATCCCAGAGTTCTAGGTGCTTCCGCTGACTTGAGTCTCTTTAATGCCAACCCCATGAGGGGGATAGAGCAGGCCCTGAGAGAGGCTTGAATGTCAATTGGAGGATTTGGGCGAGGGAATTAATGTTAACAAGGACATCAAGAGGGCAGGTGGGGGGGATCTTTGCCAAGGAGGTGGCCTGGCAGCTGGCCTGGAACGTTGACTCCTGATGGTCTGGAAAGAGGACGCCCGGGCAGGGAAAACAGCATGAACAGAAGCATGAACGCAGCGCTCACGTATGCTTTCCTTGTCATCGCAGAGCGTAGCGGCAGGGGTTTCTGACCCACAGGGGCTGGAGCTGTGGCTACGTGCTGTGGCTGGGAATGAGCCTGGCCCGTTAGAATCCTGGCTAGTAGGCAAGGATCCTGGCTCTGAGGGCAATAAGGAGCCACAGTGGGTATTTGAGAGGGGGCATGAGAAGGCATTGGGCCCAGCAGCCCCCAGCTGTGAGGCTGGGTGGGCTGTGCCAGGCTTGCGGGGTTGCACTGGGTCGTGACCTGGGCCCCTGTCTACAACCCCACAGCAGAACCACATCATGGCGGAACGCAGTGTTCTCCTGAAGAGCGTGCAGCACCCCTTCCTGGTGGGCCTGCGCTACTCCTTCCAGACGCCCGAGAAGCTCTACTTCGTGCTGGACTATGTCAACGGGGGAGAGGTGGGTGGACCACGGGGAGGCCCCCCGGGGCTGGCTCTTACATGCCCATTGTGTGTCAGGTTCCGGAGTGATCTCACCTCATCCTTACAACAGACCCATTTTGTAGCTGAAGAAACCGAGGCTTGGGAGGTAACTCCCTTGCTCCAGACCACCCAGCCTGCTGATTTGAATGCAAGTCTGTCTGGCTCCCAGCCAAGAGCATTTCTTGACTGCCCCACACGAAGCTGCCCAGACACTCTTTACACCTGGGCAAGGTCAGTGTTAGCGGAGCTCTGTGGCCAAGATTTCCAATATCCCCATTTTATACCACAGGCCACTGGGTGGGGGTGGTGCCTGTTGTAAACCGAGGCCTGAAGCCACCTGGTGACCCAGAGGCACGGCTGGGATAAACTGGGCTCCGTCCCGGACATCACTCTGTCTCTCTGGGCAAGTGACCCCAGATTTTGTCTGCGTGACCTCATGACTTTTGGCCTGATACCAAAGAGGGGAGTTTTTGCTTTGCATCCCTAAGTCCCCTGGTGCAGGTAAGGTCTTTCCAGGCCAGCAAAGTAGACTGAAGCAGTTGGCCCGCGGACAGAACTAGGCTGGGCTCAGTGTGACAGCTATAACAAGCTTACTGCCCAGGTGGGAGGAAAAACACATGTTTGAATCACCCGGGTTCAAATGGCTGCTCTGTCAGTTATGAGCTACATGACCTGGAACAGGTCACCTGGCCTCTCCCAGTTTCCTCTTAGGTGAAACTGGCATCATATTTGATACCCAGAAGGTAGTCATGAGGATTAAATGAGATAAGAGATGTGAAGGGGTCTGGCTTGGAGCCTAGAACCCAGTACCTGTCACTTCATGTGAATGAATCTCTCCTGCTGACCCTTTGGACACAACTACGTTGTGGGGTGGGGGCCAGCGTGCCCTTTTTCATTGGAGTACATTGCAGCTCAGAGAGGGGGTGCCTTGGCCAGCTGCCCCCCACCCTGCACTCTAGGAGCAGGAGCCCCCCACCCGGACACCCTCTCATCCACCTCCTCCCCCTCCAGCTCTTCTTCCACCTGCAGCGGGAACGCCGGTTCCTGGAGCCCCGGGCCCGGTTCTACGCCGCCGAGGTGGCCAGCGCCATTGGCTACCTGCACTCCCAAAACATCATTTACAGGTGAGGCCTGCCTGGGGCTCAGAGCCAGGCCTGGGCCTTCTGCTGCAAATGCCAGGGGTTGTGCGGACCCCAAGGTCCTGATGAAACCCCAGTGAACTTGGTCCTCTGTCTGAGGAGGACGGCCCAGTGGTGGGAGTAGAGTGGGGTCCTCCTTTCCAGGATCGAGTGTCCATTCTGCCTGGGCTCCTTGCCTACATGTTTGTGAGCCTCCGTGAATAGTCCTCCTGCCGGGGCTCTAGGGTCCCGGCTCTCCTCACTGTGTGGCTGACATCACAGTGTTCTTTCCTCTTGTTTTCTGTAGGGACCTGAAACCAGAGAACATTCTCTTGGACTGCCAGGTTGGTCCACGTGTGTGTGCATAGGTGCACGTGTGTGCCGTGTGCTTACGAGTGTGCATGCACACATTGTACATGCGTGCGTATGGGTAGGGATGTGTTCAAGCACGTGTACCCACGCTCATACACACACATGTAAGTTCACATTGCATGCACACGTGCATGTCTGTGCATATGAGGTTGAGGTCGGTGAGGGCAGGGGTGGAGCCAGGTGGGGGCTCTTGGATTTTGTAGTCTCTCCATGTCCTAGACTGGGTTCTCTGGAAACAGATGGAATGTTGAATGCAGATGGTTACTGGGGAATGCTCTTAAGAGATCCGCTTTTAAGGAGGTGAGGAGGCAGGATTGGACAGAGGGGGAAGCCCACCGGCATTATGGTTGCAAATGAGGAGGCCTCAGCTGATCTAACAGGGGTGGGGAGGGCCTGAGCTGGGATGACTCTTTAGAACTGTTCCAAATTAGGGCGAGGAGGTTGGACTTTTGTGGCCCTGCATCACCCCATCATTATGTGTGGATTGCTCCTTGGGAGGGGCATAACTTTGGGAGAGGGCAATGTCCCACCAGTGCGGGGGATGGGCCCCTAAAGAGGGGATCTGAGCAGAGCCCCACACTATCCAGTCTCTCCAGGACCTTCACCAGCCACTCCCCTGCCCAGATGCCCGGGTGCCTTCTGAGCCTCCAGCCCTCCGTCAGGGCAGCTGCCACATCAGGCCCCCAGCATGCTGTAGAGCATGGCTGAGTCTGTGATAAGCTGGGAGCTGACCATGAAATGCTGTCTCCTCACCTTGCCCTTGTACTGCCCCTGATGCCCAGTCCAGAAGCTACGGGTCTCGAAGGGGAGCCTATAGCTGGTGCCAGAGGCATAAGTCCCCACAGCTGAGGGCCTGGGGTGTGGCACCTGAGCTCTGGGGTTAGGCCTGACCGTACCTTTAGCTTAGATCACTCTCCTGGCCCCATCCACCCTCCCCCGCAGGGACACGTGGTGCTGACGGATTTTGGCCTCTGCAAGGAGGGTATAGAGCCCGAGGAGACCACATCCACGTTCTGTGGCACCCCCGAGGTAAGCCAGACCTTGTAGAGGTCAGAGGTCAAGCCATGAGAGGTTGAGCCTCAACTCCAGCTTAGAACCAACAGATTACCCTGGGTGGGGGGCGCCGGTGGTCACTCCTTTCACCCAAGCCCTTTCCCTGAGCTGGCTGTGCACTCTGCCTTGGTTTCCGCGTCTGTGTAATGGGGGCATCAGCTCAGGGGGCTGCTGGACCCCGGCCAGTGGCTGGTGAAGCTCTGTAGCAATGCAGACCTACAGAAATGGAAACAGCCACGAAAACCAGATTCTCAGTGTAAAGTTTTCCAGGAGCCACATTTAAAAATAAAAAGAAAGGCGCCTGGGTGACTCAGTCAGTAAGTGTCAACTCTTGACCTCAGCTCAGGTCATGATCTCGTGGTTCATGGAACTGAGCCCTGTGCTGGGCTCTGTGCTGACAGCATGGAGCCTACTGGGATTCTCTCTCCATTTCTCTCTCTGCCTCTTCCCCTCTTGCGCATGCTCTCGCACCCTCTTTCTCTCTCTCAAAACAAACATTTTTTAAAAATAAAAAGTAAAAAGAAACAGGTGGAATGAATTTTAGTAGTACATTTTTCATTAACCCAATATATACAAAATATTGTCATTTTAACATATAATCAATATAAAATTGTTGAGATAGTTTATTCTTCTTTTTTTCTTAAGTGTTTGAAATCCAGAGTATATTTTATACTCATGGACCACCTCAGCCAACATCAGCCTCACGTCAAGTGTTCAGGAGACACACGGACTAAGTGGCTGTCGTATGGGACAGTCCTGCCCCCCAGGGTGAAGGCCGTGTGGAGCAGGAGGGCTTGGCCTGACAGTTAAGATCAGGACTTGCAAGTACACTTGCCAGCCACCAAGAACCTGGAGAGCTCAAATCTGTGGGTCTCTGCAGTAGCTCATACGTGTTTAGCTGCCCCGCCAAGGCGTCTCTGTAGCCTTGGGGTTGAAGCCTTTCCTTGCACTCCCCCTGCCCCTTGGACCTGGTGCCACCAGGACTTCCCGGTGGGCAGATGTCTGGGTGGGGGCTGGAAGGCACAGGCCGCAGGGCAGAAGCTCCTCCTGGTCAGCAGGGGACACGACTTCAGCGGCTCTGTTCTCCATATGCTGAAGACTCTGGGTCTCAGATCTCAGCTGACGGACTAGTGACCACTCCCAGCAGGAGCCATTATCTGCCTTTGTGTATGGAGGGCTGTCTTCTGGACAGAGCTGGTGTCCCAAAGCCTGCCAGCCCAGCCGTCCCTTCCTTGGACATTGTCAGGGGCAAGGAGCAAGGCATAGGGCAACCTGGCTTGTGTAGGAGACATGTGGCCCCAGCACGTCCTCTCTTCCCTAACTACAACCCCGCTGTGATGTCTGAAAGCATAGACAAGGGTAACGATAGTTTCTCCATTGCTTAAGGCCTGCACATCTACATATACGTATTACGCACAGATTAGCACACAACCTTAAAAGAGGCCCCAGGGAGGGATCCTGCAACCCCATTTTATGGAGGAGGAAACTAAGATTCTCAGAGGTTAAATGAGCCCTACCCAGGGCTCAGCTCTGTGTAACTTCCTGTCCTTCCCCGGCCCACACAGTCTCTCAAAATGGCTTTGCCTTTTGCTATCCCTTTCCTCATGGCAGAGATGCCAGGCCAAGAGGTCACCAAGCCCTTGGGTTTGGCAGAAAGCACTGTTCTGCCGCAGGTCCTCTTCTCATTGGACGGCACAGCTCCGAGACATACATTCATCTGTCAATATGAACTCAAGTGTCCCCTTTTCTTTCCTGACTCCTGTCCATCTCTCTGTTAGTAGTTTCCAGTCCAAGTACGGGCCATGTTTACTAACACTTTACCGTTAGTCTCCCCAGTGCACTGGACTTTCCCCTTCCCAGGACACCAATTGGATACTTTTGTGCAAACTAGATAAAAGCACCCCCTCGGGCAGATTCTTTAGAAAAAGTTACCCCATTAAACAGTAATAAAGTTGCCAGATATATAGCCCTATACTAGGGTTATGGCTTGTTGAGTTGATCACAGCCAAGCTTGCATCCCCCTCCCCCTTTTGCTTGGTACTTTTGTATGGTGCACAACACATACAACTGTACAAGGCAGTCCTGCCTGATCTCCCCTAAGTCCTCAGCACGTAGGCAAAGGGTTATGCACAGAGTAGGCCTTTGACAAGTAGATCCTGAATGAACATATGGGCACAGCCAAGTGAATACCACAGTAGGGTCAACCCTTGGTGGTCTTTTCTTCCAAGTGCCTTGTTTTCACATGAGGAGTCTTAGGCTCAGTGGCCTAAGTGTCCTACTTTGGCTCAGGTCATGGTCTCATAGTTCATGAGTTCAAGCCCCACGTCAGGCTTGACAGCTCAGAGCCTGGAGCCTACTTCGGATTCTGTGCCTCCCTATCTCTCTGTCCCTCCCCTGCTTGTGCTCTGTCTGTTTCTCTCTCTCTCTCAAAAATAAATAAACATTAGGGGCACCTGGGTGGCTCAGTCAGTTAAGCGTCCGACTTTGGCTCAGGTCATGATTTCACAGTCTGTGAGCCCCGCGTGAGCCCCGCTAGAGCCCCGCGTCAGGCTCTGTGCTGACAGCTCAGAACCTGGAGCCTGGTTCGGATTCTGTATCTCCCTCTCTCTACCCCTTCCCTCTCTCATGCTCTGTTTCTCTCTGTCTCAATAATTAAAAAAAAAAAATCTAATTAAAACAAAATAAATAAACATTTAAAAAATTAAAACTTTTTAAAAATAAAAATAAAGCAAATGGGGAGACTGAGGCTGAGTGTCTTTCAGATAAGTGTGTTTCTTCTCCATAGTACTTGGCTCCGGAAGTGCTTCGCAAAGAGCCTTATGATCGGGCGGTGGACTGGTGGTGCTTGGGGGCCGTTCTCTACGAGATGCTGCACGGCCTGGTGAGTGGCAGGTCATCATCTGCAAGGGACATGTGGCTCCGGGCAGAGATGGGGGCGGATCTCTCCCTTGTGTGGCCATTCAGGCTCCTGGAGGAACTGCAAGAGCTCTCTCTCTCCTCCAAGCTAAATAAGAGGATGTAAGGATTATGTATATTTTCTCAATAATATTAGTTCAGCACTTCACAACACACCACAGCAGCGTTTACAACACACACACCCCCTCTGGCACCTTGAAACAGCCTTTGGAGACTGCCACTATAGGAAAGGGAGTTGTTCTTATTTACTGAGAGGGAAACTGAGGCCCAAAAAGGTCCCAAGGGTGGTTGTTTGTGGAACCAGCCCTGAGCCCCATCCTAGGCTACCTGCTGAGTTGGAGGCTTGTGTAGACTCCCCTCAGCACAGGCATGGCTCCTGGGCAGCTTTGCCAGCAGAGCCTGGGGGGTGTGAAAGAGCAGGCTCTGTGGAGTCGGGAGAAAGAAGAGCCAGTGGAGGAGGGGCAGACGAAGAGCGTCAGGCAAGAGTGGGCTCCGGGCACATCCGGGGGACTGGCTCTTTTCCTGGCCATGTGGCTTAATCTCTCTGAGCCTCGTATTCTCATCCAACAAATTACTACCTGTCGTCAAAGCCACGAGGGTGGGCTGGAATGACAAAGGGGATAGTGTTAACTCTGCAAAGTGCCGAGTTGGTGCACAAGCTGGGCTAAGAGGTGGGATGGGGGATGCTCCTGGAGGTCCCTCTCAGCCTTCCCTGCAGCCCAGAGGTCTCTGTCTCTCTCCAGCCGGCCTCGTGAGCCATTGCACAACACACGGTCTGGCTAAATCTTCCCATTACCTGGCTTTGCTCCAACACTCCCTGAGACCTTCCCCCCCTTTGGCGTGGATGAGCCTCCAGCTTCTCTCTCAATCTCTCTCTCTCTCTCTCTCTCTCTCTCTCTCTCTCTCCAGCCACCCTTCTACAGCGAAGATGTGTCCCAGATGTATGAGAATATTATGCACCAGCCACTACAGATCCCTGGGGGCCGGACGGTGGCTGCCTGTGACCTCCTGCAAGGCCTTCTCCACAAGGACCAGAGGCAGCGTCTGGGCTCCAAATCAGACTTTGTAGGTGAACTGCCAGTGGACCCCTGGCCCCCCACAGGGGCGCTCAGCAGCCTGCAGCAGCGGCTCAGAAGCACAGTGGTGGGCATCCAGCTGCCCTCTAAAACCAGGCACTGCTAACTCCTTCCTCTGGAAATTCACAGCTGCTGCTGCTGCTGCTGCTGCTGCACTTAATTACTTCCTTTAGTCTGGTTCTTTTATTCAACCAGTATTTACTGAGCACCCACTATGCACCAGACATCAAGCTAGGTGCTAGGGATTCAATGGGCTGGGTCCCTGGCCTTATTAAGTTGACTGAGGGAGTGCAGACAACAGACATCATGGTATATAATTATTGTGGAGTGTGACAAGTACCAGGAAATAAATGAACTAAGATAGACAATAATGAGAGGGAGTGAATTCACACTGGCATGGTGAGGGAGGTCCACTCCAAGGAGGTAACAATTAAGTTGAGACTTGAAGGATGAGAGGAACCACTCATGCAGAGAGCTGATAGGAGGTGCCCCAGACACCGGGCACAGCATAAGCAAAGGTCCTGCGGCAGGAGCAGGAAGCATAGTACACTTTAGGGGCTTTTGAGCAGGGGTATAGCAAGACCCAATTTCAGTTTTAAGAAATTCCTCTGGCTTCTATGCAGAGAGAGAACTGGACTTGTTTTTTTTGCCAGTGCCAGGCAGGGCACTCAGGATATAGAAATGAATAATACACTGTCCATTCCTGCAATGAGTTCATGATTTTTTTTTTAAATTAAAGTAGCACTTGAAAAATAATCTTACATTTTCGAGTCAACCAAAGACCGTTTGAATTTGTAAGAGGAAGACCACAGTGCTTTTCTCCCTGGAAGTTTGCTTTCTCTTTCTGGCAGAGTGGTTGCCACGCACAGACTATGAGACGGACCACCTGGGTTCACATCCCTCCTCCACTCTTCTAGTCCTCGCTAGTTGCAGAGCCTGGGGCAAACTTCTCTTTTTAAGCCTCAGTTTCCCCACCAGCAATATAGCACCTAGCTCATACCTGCTGCAAAGACCACATACATTAAATGTATACAAAGCACTTAGGTCAGTGCCTGGCACATAGTAAGTGCTTTTTAAGCATTTGTGCTCACAGCCCCACAGGCCGGATCCTGTGAAATGTAACAGTACTTAGGGCATCCCTGGCCAGCTTAAAGACGGGGACTTTCATGAAGACTGGTCTCCTTCTTCCAGGTGGAAATTTGCATCTTAAAAAATATGTATGATTTTTCAAATAAGGTATACATTCACATAGATCAAAATTCGAAGGATATTCAGAAGAAGTCCCTCTAGTGACCCGGTTCCTTAATTTAAAGGCAACCATCGTTATCTGTTTCTTGGGACTCAAGATATCATGGATCTGGCTTTTTAAGAAGTCCACAGCGTAGGGAGGGTTTGATGTAGGGAACTGGAGAATCATTCCTTGCAAAACACAGATCGAGAGAGGGTCCTGCTGGGGTAGGAGGCACTTGATGCTGACATTGGCTCAGATTAGGAAAGAAGTAGTGAATCATGCCGAAGGCGGAGCCCTAAATTCTGGGTCTCTGGAAAACAGCAGCTTTTCTTGGGCCTTTACTTCCCTAAAGTCTTTTTCTTTGGATTGTATTCTAGAAGAATCAAGATGAGCTGAGGCAGGTGGGTGGGGGTACAAGATCCCCTGGAACCCCAAGAGCAGGTCCAGCTATCTTGTTCATGGACACACCTCCAAAGCATACCATGGTGCTGGCACAGAGTAGGCGCTCAGTAAATAGTTGAGAATAAATGAAGGCTCAGGGGTGGGGGAAGGGTTTGGGTTCTAGACAATGGTGAAGGGAAACACCCCTTTTTCCCAGGAAACCAGCAGGACGTGCAGGTTACTTTCCCAGTAAAGGTTTTAGGGCTCGACAGCCACTTCCCAGTAGAGGTGGAGCTCTGGGACATGGGGGTGGCGGGTCGAGAGGGTGCTACGGGGAGCACTGATCAGCACCTTCTTCCTGCAGCTAGAGATAAAGAACCATGTATTCTTCAGCCCCATAAACTGGGATGACCTGTACCACAAGAGGCTGACTCCACCCTTCAACCCAAATGTGGTAAGAGGCCACCACGTTCCAGACTCCGGGTTCCCAGGGCTGGTTGGATCTTGGAGGGTGTCTGGGCCAAGTCTCTTTCTATAGGTGGGGAAACACCAAGAGCCCAAGAGGCTCAGTGATATGTCCGTGGCTACACGGTAAATTAGAGGCAGAACTGGCTGTAGAACCCAGAAGTCCCATGGCCAGTCCAGCTCTGTGTGAGGAGCCGTGCAGCCCCTCCTTCATTTTCAGCACCAATAACCCTCATTGCAGAGCCCTTTACCCGTTTAAAGCGCTCTCTGGGGGTGCCTGGCTGGCTCAGTCAGTAGAGCATGCAACTCTTGATCTCAGGCCTGTAGGTTCAAGCCCCATTTTGGGTGTAGAGATTACTTAAAAATAAAATCTCAGGGTGCCTGGGTGGGTCAGTCCACTAAGCATCTGACTCTTGATATTGGCTCAGGTCATGATCTCACCATCGTGAGATTGAGCCCGGTGTTGGGCTCCACGCGGACAGCACGGAGCCTGCTTGGGATTCTTTCTCCCTCCCCCTCTCTGTCCCTCTCCCACTCTCAAAATAAATAAATAAAACATTTTTTTTAATCTCAAAAAGAAAGTGCTGTCACATAGCACACCCAGACAGAACCAAGCCCTGTAAAAATGTCTTTTTCTGTGTTTAGGTTTTTTTCTCCTGATAATAAAAATGACATGTATTTATTGTAGCAAATATATAAAACAGTTTAAAGCAGCAGGGAGGTGGGGTTCCTGGGTGGCTCTGTTGGTTAAGCGTCTGACTTCAGCTCAGGTCGTGATCTCCCAGTTTGTGAGTTTGAACCCACGTCAGGCTGTGTGCTGACTGCTCAGAGCCTGGACCCATTTTAAATTCTGTGTCTCGCTCTCTCTCTAGCTCTCACTGTCTCTCTCTCAAAAATAAATAAACATTTAGTGCTCGCTTCGGCAGCACATATACTCAGAAATAAATAAACATTTAATAAAGCTTTTTTAAAGCAGGAGGGAGGAAAAGCTTATTATCTAAATGCCCAAGAGAAACCATCACTAGTGTGTTTTCACTGGTCCTTTTCTATGTGTTTTTTATGCAGGTCATACTTTGTATATAGAGGTATTTTGTCCCCTTACCTTTTCTTTTCTGCTAAAATCTGTGTAATTATTTCCCCAAATCATATAAAACTTTATAAGTATCATTTTAAATGACTACATAATATTTCAACCCTATGTTGGTAAGTAACATAATCTATTCAACCATGCTCCTAATGGTAAACTTTATGTTATTACCATTCTCTCTTTATCATAACATACTGATGAACACCTTTAAGTGCGTATCTTTAAAAAAATTTTTTTTTTAAATATTCATTTATTTTTGAGAGAGAGCACGAGCAGGGTAGGGGCAGAGAGAGAGAGAGAGAGAGAGGGAGACACAGAACCTAGAATCGGAGGCAGGCTCCAGGCCCTGAGCTGTCAGCACAGCACCCAATTCAGGGCTGGAACCCACAAGCTGTGACACCATGACCTGAGCCAAAGTCGGACGCTTAACTGAATGAGCCACCCAGGCACCCTTTTAAGTGTGTATCTTTGCTCAGAGTTTTGATTATTCCCTTAAGATGGATTCCAGAATGGGAATTACCAGGTTAAAGTATGTGAACATTTTTAGGCTCCTTTTTTTTTTTTTTTTTTAAGTAATCTCTGCACCTAACATGGGGCTCGAACTTATAAACGCAAGATCAAGAGTCACACACTCCACAGTCTGAGCCAGCCAGGAGCCCTTTGGTTCTTGATTCCTAACTGCTTCGGCTCTTGATTCCTACTGCTTTAACTGTGTGGTGGGGAGTAGAATTGACTTCCTGCTGCAGTGTCTGCTGGAGAATTCTTGTCTGACTCTGCAACATGTGCAGTTGTGAATGGTTTTTAACTTCGCAAATTTGTTATGTAAAAAATGACACCTCATATTGTCTTAATTTCTATTTCTTTGATCTACAGTGACTGTGGTTAGTGTTTGGATGTTAATTAGTATGTTAATTAGTAGTGTGCATGAAAGGGGCCCCATTTGAAGCAGACATTGAAGGGTCTCTCGGCCACCCGAGGTGTCAGGTGTCCGATAGTGTGAAGCCCCGCCCATCCACGTAGTTATGTCAACACTGTCAGTGGGAACTCACTATTGACACCCGGCCTTTCGTGAATTACCTGCTCACGAACGTACCTTTGAGCTCCTAATTCTTGACAATGGTTGTCAGATAGGATATGCTCAGTCCAGGTACCTGAAAAATTTCTTTATCTGGGAATATAAAAAAGACCCTGAGGATAATATTGAACATATACCCTGGAGAGAGAACAATGTAAAAAATACTAGACAGAATGCGATGAATGGACTTTAAAGTAACACGTGCTGGGTGTGGATTCCTTGTTCTGCCACCTACCCACCCCTGTGAGACCTTGGAAAAGTATCTTTAGCATCACTATCATTTCTAGAAAACAAATCATGTCTGTCTTGTCTAGGGCCACAGCTAGAGCCAGGGCCAGGATCTACACTCTGGTCTTGGAACTCAGCCCTGAGCTGAGACCACTGTGCCTGGTGGCCTTTTTGAGAAGCCGGAAACCATGGTCTATTTGGTTCTACGACCTAAGGCTTGCACACTCGAGCACATATGTGGATCCTTCCACCTGTTCACCTGCTTACTTCAGAAAGCCCAGGTGGTCTAGCATTCTCCTCTGACTGTGCGTTCATCACAAAGGGGCTGATTTGGTTAGCTCATGAGGCATAACAAGCCACTCCCAAATTAGATGGCTTAAAACAACAATTGGGTATTTTGCCCCAATTCTCTGGGCTGGTTGGGTGTGTTTTTTTGGCTTGAGCCAGGCCAGCTGGTCTCTGCTGCGCTCTCTCATGTCACTGGTTTTGAGTTGCCTCACTCAAATGGCTGGCAGTTGGCCAGCAGCTGGGGCGACTGGCTTCTCCTTCTGGGGCCTCTCGTCCTCCAGCAGCCGGCCTGGGCTTGTTCACGTGGTGGCCGGGGTTCCGAGCGCAGCAGGAGAGAACTCCCAATGTGTGTCTTTCAAGCCGTTGCTTGAAGCACGTCTGGTAACAGATTGCCCCAAACAAGTCACATGGCTGACCCGTATTAAACGTATGGAGAGACAGACTCCACCTCTGGATGGCAATTGCAGGATTTGTCACCATTTTTACAATCTCACACACAGGTCTTCCTCCAAAACGGTGAAAGCAGCCAGTTGCTCTCTACCGTATTACCCTATTTTATCTTCTTTATAAGGCCTGTCAACACCCCAGGTTGTTTGTCTCTGTACATGCTTATTATCAACCCTCCTACCCTCTGCATAATATAGGCTCTATGAGAGCAGAGGCTCACTCTGTTTTGTTCCCCTGTGTTCCCAGTGCCGTGAACAGTGGCTGATAGACAGTAAGTGTATGTTGGCTAGACTAGTCTGAGGGTTGGTATGAAGCAGGCAAGGTGCCAGGAGGTTAGACAAATTGATATGTGGTTGGTGGACCATGTGGAATAA
This sequence comes from Helogale parvula, assembly GCA_004023845.1. NCBI lineage: Eukaryota > Metazoa > Chordata > Mammalia > Carnivora > Herpestidae > Helogale > Helogale parvula. The sequence goes on along the minus strand of PJEM01012431.1, from coordinate 19,524 downwards.
AATGACTAATGTAAACACATGGGTAAGTGATAGCTAGAGATGGGTGTCCACAAGGCACTCGGAGGGGAGGCCCGACACCGCTCTCAGGGCTCGTGAGTTCCTTTAGCAGCTCTGACCCTAGTGTTCCCATCTCACCATCGGTTTATATTCACAGGCAGGACCTGCTGACTTGAAACACTTTGACCCAGAGTTCACCCAGGAAGTTGTGTCAAAGTCCATTGGCTGCACTCCCGACACTGTGGCCAGCAGTTCTGGGGCCTCAAGTGCATTCCTGGGATTTTCCTATGCACCAGAGGATGATGCCATCTTGGACTACTAGAAGAGAAGCACTCAAGCTGAAGACAGCTGGTATCCCTAAGGACTTACCTTCCTACCTTCAGCTGCTAATAACAGAGACTCAAAGTAACAATGGCTTAAATAAGGTTATATATATGTTTCCAGCACATAAAAGAAGAATGTTGTTAGGTAGTCCAAGGCTGCTGGCTCAACAGGTCATCAGATACTAAGAGACTTTCTGTATTTCTTCTCTGCCATCCTTGGGAATTGACTTCCAGTGTTAGGATCGCTGCATTGACACAAAGTGGTGACTGGAGCTCTCGCCACTGCCTCCGGGTCCTGGGCAAGGAAAAAGGAGTCAAGGAGAGAAGAGCAAAACAGCAGCTTTACAGAGCTTCCCCAGAAGCCCCAACCAATGGCTTCGGCTCGTTAGCTACCACTCCTACTTGTCACAGAGGCTGGGATGTGTGGTTTATTAGCTGGGTACATTACTACCCCTAAGAACATAGGGGCTCCGATACTAAGGGAGAAGGGGAATGTTCAGTAGGCAGCCAGCATCTCTTTACCAGCGGACCTCTTCGCATTTGGATCTTTAACTCGTGTGTAAAATGACAGAGATGTAATAAGCCTATAGACTATCACCCACCCAACATGCCCTTATTTTTCTCTGTTGATGGTGTCTTTGTTGTGGATGGTATTGGACATTTACTGTTAGGTTTGTCTGCTCGGCATCTGGACCCTTTCCTATATTCAGGGAATCTCCTAGCTTATGAACCTTGATGTGGGAGCAATGATGATCTCCACTTACAGTAGCTAAAAATGTAGATACTGACTTTCCTAGCCTCCTACTGCTGCTGGGACCAGGCATGTGGCCCAGGGATGCACCTGTGCCAGATTTTGACTCAAGGAAGAGACTAGAAGCTTTCATGGCATAGCGACGGTAACGGTACTTACAAAACCGAGTAGGATGGATCATGTTACCTTATTTCATTGGCAAAGTAGTCTTTTTATTTTCCCCACAAACCTGTGGTTCATCAGCTGTTTCAGGGTAGGCCTGTTAGGTTTTTGGCTTGTGGACAAGAAGACAACTTTAACATTAGCGTGTGCTGGCAGTTTTATTGCCTTTTCCTCTTAATCTCACTCTTGCTCTTCCATTTGTGTTTGCCCATCTCCGTGCCCCAGGAATAATGGGGAATGAAGCTGGAAGCGCATGGAGAAAACACCTGTGACACTAGCACTAACCTACTGGAGATCTAAGCTGGGTAGGAAGCGTTACTGTTACCCATTGGCATGTGCTGAGAACTTTGAAGGCAACACTCTGATTTGATTTCCATCATAGCAGCATCTGTTAATTGACAAGTGTGGAACAAGATGCAGGGGAGGCTAAAATTCCCCCAACTTCCCAAAGCAAAAAGCAAGAGAGTGTAATTGTCAGAAACACGATAGTACTGTCAAAAGTGTAAAACCCACTATGGGTTGTGAAACACATAATGGTTCCATGTGTTCTGAGACCGTCGAATCACAACATTTTCACCAAGGTAGAAAATAAAAATGTAGAAAAACTATCATATTGATCATGCTTTGCCGTTGTTTATTGAGCACATTCTGATCTTTACATGCATTATCTACAATTCTCACAATAAACCAGCATTTAGAAATTATTAACCTCATTTTACAGATAAACATTCACTCTGAGATTAAGCAACTTGCCCAGGGTTACCCAGCTGGTACAAGGCACAGCCAGGATTGAACTTGGTGGCTGCTTATTTTAAAATCCATGCTCCTCTATAGCCTCCGTTAGTGAGAGAAATGCTCTGAGCAGGTACTCCTTCGATTCTCTAGCAAACACTGACTGCACCTCAGGCAGAAGGAACTCCAGACCTGTCCAAACTGTCAAGTGGCACACCTTACGCCCTCTCCAGTGGGAATACATCACTTCCACTTAAAATTTTTTTTTGAGGGGCGCCTGGGTGGCTCAGTCAGTTGAGCGTCCAACTTCGGCTCAGGTCATGATCTCTCGATCTGTGGGTTCGAGCCCCATGTCAGGCTCTGTGCTCATAACTCAGAGCCTGGAGCCTGTCTGGATTCTGTGTCTCCTTCTCTCTCTGACTCTCCCCGCTCATGATGTCTGTCTGTCTGTCTCTCTCTTTCTCTCTCTCAAAAATAAATAAAACATTAAAAAAATTTTTTTGAAATGTTTACTTATTTGAGAGAGAGCATGCATGCAGAAGCAGGGGAAGGGCAGAGATAGAGGGCGAGAGAGAATCCGAGGCAGGCTCCACGCTGCCAGCACAGAGCCCCACGTGGGGGTTGAACTCACGAACCATGCATGAGATAATGACCTGAGCCGAAATCAAGAGTCAGATGCTTAACCCACAGAGCCACCCAGGCTCCCCTCACTTCCATTTTTATTAATTTTGCGCCAAAATATAGCATCTCCGTGAAAATTCTCAATCATCCTCTTCTCCACGTTCTAACTTTGCGGTGACAGGAGTTGTGTAAAGGCCACAAGAGTTGTGTGTTTCAAGCTCCTAAAATTCCTACCGCTCTGTGCTTACCGAAGATTGTAACAAATGTAATCGGGACCCAACACTGGGGGTGTCTCTGCTCTTGGTTCGGGCCGGTGAGGCGGTGGCATTGCACACAGTGCACACTCTCTCAGGGCAGGCAAGGGGTGCTCCCGCTGGAGCAAAGGGTGGCCTGTTGGTGCTTACTAGCACCTGGCTTTTCATTTTGATGGCGGTGGCTCCTTGGTGTAGCAGTTCCTTCTCCAGCCCTTGCCTTAATGAATATTACTTCGCTCATCTGGAGCGCCTTTCAGACCAGCTCCAGCCCCTCACAGCTACCTCAGTGCAGTTGATATTTTCAGTTTGGTAGGATCTGGCCAAGGTCTAACTCCCCGTCTGGGAAGGCCTAGAAGGCGAGTTCACCGGCATATCCTCGGCCTAGCAGTGTGACGCTCAGAGATGCGCATCTACTAAAGAGGAAGAACTATCTCGAGTGTCCATTCGTACTTGTCCATCTTACCCGGGGAAGTCTTCTCCCACCCAAGTCGCCGAAACCCTTCCCCGCACCTACAGAACCTCTCATAAAGCATTTCTGACAGTTCGACTCCGCCCACCGCTCTCCGCCCCAGTTCGCCCCGTCGCTGTGCGCCTGCGCTGTTGGAGTTGAAGCTGGGACGTTTCCCGCCCCCTACCCCCGCCCCCGGGCACCGCCGAGAGCCTTCACTTTTCTCCCTCAGGGTGGAGCGAAGTATGGGCCTTAGGGTCCTACCAGTTTTATCAGTCTCTGATAATACTTGATATTAAAGTGCGAAACGAAATGGGTTTATCTTTGGCCTAAAGTTAATTCACCTTCTGTTTGGGTTTACCCCTCATCCAAAATAATGGTACAGTCCCATATTAGCCCCGCCCCCTGCCCACCAGCCCCGTGACTCTCGAAACGAAATGGCGTCTTCCGTTCTGTCGTCATCACGTTGCTTCGGAGGTAGGTCCACGCCACAGTGCACGCCTCCCCGGCGCGCTGCCTCGCCTACGCCGTTGCCAAGCGGCCTTGGATACCTGGCGGTAGGATGCTGGGCGGGGTCAGGTGAAGATGGTGGTCACTGGGTCTCAGGTAAGAAGGGCTCTGACTGTGATGGGCCGGCCTGGCCGTTATAGCGGCCTGCGGGCTGGCGGAGGCCTCGCCGGCCAGTTCTTGGGGCCTCTGCGCCAGGCGTGTGGAAAATCGAGGTCCTTTGAAGTAAAGTAAACTGGGGCTGCAGGTATAGGCCCGGATCCTCAACCTCGAACTGTATGCGAATCTCCGTTACCTGCGGCTGGGCGGATGTTTAGTCGTCTTGCTGAGTATGAAAGAGCATTGTCTCATCCCCTTTTCCTAGAAATCCTGCTCCTGGGAATTTGTCTTACAGCAAAAATAACGGCGAAGACAGAAGTGTGTAAATTCCAGTAGGGTTTGCGAAGGCGAAATAATTGAAAAGATGTTCATGAAAGCAGTGGTTGAGTTCATTAGGACTTAACCATGCAGGAGATCATGCAATCAGCATCCTAACCATGCAGACTTGACCTTTAGGAAACTAGGAAAGGCTGAATACGGTATTGTATGTACACATTGGGAAAACAAACGTGTACACGAATGGTTGGAAAATGAAAAGATAGTTGTGCTGTAATCATGAGGGTTTTTTTTTAAGCTGACAAAATGATTTTAAAGTTCAACTGAAACAAAAAATATATGCGACCAGGCAGGGAAATTCTAAAAAGTTAGTGCAATAGGATTAGCTCTCCAGCCCCACTGGATATTATAACATATTATAAAGCTATAATAATTAAAATAGTATGGAAATGAGCAGGAACTTACATGTAGATAGAAAATAATGGCATTCAGGATAAATACACATACTTACAGGGATTTATTATGTAGTCAAGGTGGTATTTCACATCAGCATTAAGATGGTTCGGTGTCAGGCAGCTTTATTGTAATTAAAAAAGAAAAACAATAATGAAGCATATTTTGATCTCCCAAATAAATTCCAAACAGACCAAATTTAACTTAACCACATAACAAAGTACTGGAAGAAAGCATTGTTGTGTGTATTTGTTAACTTAGCACTGCAAAAAGAAAAAAAAAATCTAAGTATGTCATGTTATCCAAAAGCAAGAAAGGAGAAGATAAATACGGTTGACTTTATAAAATTCAAAACTTTCTGTATGGCATCCAAAGTTCCACCAAGCCAAACCAAAAAAGCTACCAGAAGCTAACTCTAAGGTTAAATTTATGGAAGTAATCAATGTCAATTAAGAAAGTATTAAACTAGGGGCACCTGGGTGGCCCAGTCAGTTAAGCATCCAATTCGATTTCACCTCAGTTCATGATCTCATGGTTAGTGAGTTGGAGCCCCGTATGGGGCCCTGCACTGGCAGCTTGGAGCCTGTTTGGGATTCTCTTTCCCACTTTTTCTGCCCCTCACTCGCTCATGCTCTCACTTTCTCTCAAAATAAATAATCTAGAAGACTATACTCCACATTTAACAGTAGTTAGCAGTCAGAAATCAGGTGGGAAACATGGTCTAAGGGCACAAAGGTAGGGTGATGGCCGGCAGGGTCTTGAGAATAGGCTGGTGGGAAGGCCAGGGCCACAGACAGGAGGCAAAAGCCAGAGTTGGCCTCAGGTTTTTGCTCCTTTGATTATGCATTTCACTCTCAATCTTTAAGAATTGTAGGGATTTCACAACGGGGTTGCAGCTCTATTTCCTCTCTTGGTAAATTAGAAGAAGACGACTATTTTTTCCATTTATGGTCTTTTGGAATATTGTTTGTTGTTTCCTTTCTTCTGATCCCTTGTTTCTTCCATAAGGTAACCATGGAGAAAGAGCTTCGGAGCACCATTCTTTTCAATGCGTACAAAAAAGAAGTATTTACTACCAACAATGGCTATAAATCAATGCAAAAAAGACTTCGGAGTAATTGGAAGATTCAGAGGTGACTCTGTATATTGTTTTCCTTTCTAAGTAATGATAGTAGCCTGCTGGTAATATTGGAAAGTCTTTACTTTCTTATGTAAGAGATTGTTTAGGCAGGAGGAATTCAATTTATTTTTTATTATTATTTTTTTTTAATTTATAGTTTATTGTCAGGTTGGTTTCCATAGAACACCCAGTGCTCTTCCTCACAAGTGCCCTCCTCCATGCCCATCACCCCCCTTCCCATTTCCCCCTCCCCCTTTAGCCCTCAGTTTGTTCTCAGTATTCAAGAGTCTCTCATGGTTTGCTTCCCTCCCTCTCCCCAACTATTTTTCCCTTCTTCACCTCCCCCATGGTCCTCTGTTAAGTTTCTCCCGTTCCACTTATAATTAAAAACATATGGTATTTGTCCTTCTCTGCCTGACTTATTTCACTTGGCATAACATCCTTGAATTCCGTCCATGTTGCTACAAATGGCCAGATTTCATTCTTTCTCATTGCCATGTAGTACTCCATTGTGTGTGTATATATATATATATACACCACATCTTCTTGATCCAGTCATCAGTTAATGGACATTTAGGCTCTTTCCATGATTCGGCTATTGTAGAAAGTGCCGCTATGAACATTGGGCTACATGTGTCCCTATGTATCAGCACTTCTGTATCCCTTGGGTAGATCCCCAGCAGTGCTATTGCTGGGTCATAGGGGAGTTCCATCGATAGTTTTTTGAGGAACCTCCACACTGTTTTCCAGAGCCGCTGCACCAGTTTACATTCCCACCAACAGTGTAGGAGGTGCCCGTCTCTCCACACCCTCGCCCACATCTGTAGTCTCTTGATTTGTTCATTTTAGCCACTCTGACTGGCATGAGGTGGTATCTCAGTGTGGTTTTGATTTGTATTTCCCTGATGATGAATGATGCTGAGCATCATTTCATGTGTCTGTTGGCCATCTGGATGTGGAGGAATTAAATTTAAAGAACATTCAGAAGTAAATAATTATAGGGGCTCCTGGGTGGCTCAGTTGGTTGAGCTTATGACTTGTTTTCAAGCGTTGAGTCTGTTTGAGATTCTCTCACCCTCTGCCCCTCTCCTCTGCTTGTTCTCCTAAAAAAAAAAAAGTAAATAAAGTATTATAAAAACATCTCTTTTGTGGGGAGCAGCTAAGATCTCAGCTGCTTGGCCATTTGCTAGCCGGATTTGTCACTCCCTGAAGGGAGTTGCAAAATAGGCAGGGAAGGACACGACATATTGGCGATCCAACGTGGGGCTGAGCGAGGGAGACACGACACTCTTTTGAAAGTTGGCAATTGGAATATTAAGTTGTCCTCCATATCATCAATCAAAAGTTATTTACATATACAGCTTTTTAAGAGGCATTCTCTGTTTTAACTTCAGTCAATACTTCAGTTTAGGGAAAGGAAAGATGGGAATTCCTCTCTGCCTTTGTTGTGTGTGTTTTTCTTAATGGGTAAGGATGTGTAATTATACAAGCTAATGGTAGAGCTGAGTGAATTAGTAGTTGGAGGACTCCTTATACTCTTGTATAATTTGGGCATGTTGGCCTGTGGGAAGTCTTTGAACAGAGGCTGATCTGGGACAAGCCTGTAGAGAGGATTCTCACTTTGGGAGAGAGCTGCACCCAGTACCTCTAAATCCCTTCATCCCTGGGCCTCTGTGGCCTCTGGTTCCGTACAGTCTAGAGGCAAGAGTAATTCATAAATTGGTTTAAATTATGAATCTAACACTTTAAAAAATCGCATTTCTAGCTTGAAAGATGAAATCACATCTGAGAAGCTAATTGGGGTGAAACTATGGATTACAGCTGGGCCAAGGGAAAAATTCACTGCAGCTGAGGTAAGTAATATCCAAAAAGAAGAAATACAATGAGATTGTTAGGCGGATGAGCTCCTAAATTCCAGATACGAATCCCTCTTCACCATACACTGTCTCGCCTTATACACTTTCCTCTCTTTCTTCATCGTGGAGTTGTTGTGATCATTGACTGAGATAATGCATGTAAAGTACCAGACACATAGTTGGGGCTAATTAAATACCAGCCATACTTGTTTGCCATATATTTGCTGTGAAAATAAGAAAATTCCTTGTAAAGTTAAGCTGTTTTTTAATTCTATTTCATAGAGTAGACAAAGAAAGATAAACGTGAAACCCAGGTCACAACAAGTATTGGTAAAGATGTAGGGAAATTGGAACCCATGTGGACTGTTGATGAAAAGGTAAAATGGCACCGCCATTATGGAAAACAGCATGGCAGTTCCTCAAAAAATTAAAAATAAAATCATCATATGATCCAGAAATCCCACTTGTAGTTACATATCCAAAAGAATTGAAAGCAGGATCTCAAAGAGTTATTCGTACGTTCATGTCTAAGGCAGCATTATTCACAGTAGCAAACAGGTAGAAGCAACCCAGGCCTACCAACAGATGAATGGACAAACAAAGTGTGGTACATACATGCAGCAAATTACTAATATAGCCTTACGAAGGGCAGGCGGGTGCCTGGGTGGAGGTGGTGGCAGGGTGGGACTGGCGTGGTTCTTAGACTGGGGCAGTCCAGGGTCTAATGCTCTGACTTTGGGTTGGGACGCAGGGAGGGGGTTCTGCAGGGAAGCATTTTATTCTTTTGTTTTTTGACCAGACTGAAGGCCACCTTATCGCCTGAGAAGGGCGTGGAGAGAGACAAAATTCACCCGGTTCTTTGAGAGAAGGACCGGGAATCCCTATTAGGAACATGAGGTGGCCGGCTGCCCCCACCCAGTGAGACCCTGAGGGAAATGTGCACACAGAGGCTGTGGCCTGCAAAGGAATACTGTATTGCTCGGTTGGTTGGAGTGGCCTCACACACGAATGGCCCCCCGCCCTGCCACAGCCCTTCTCCAAGTCGTGAAGACAAAGAGAAACTTGACCAGATTTTGCTGAAAACTGGGCAGTGTCAGGAAAGCCCGGGCATCTGAAAAGAGGGTCCGAGATAGGTGCCTAGTCCTTTTCCCTAGAGGGAATGGGCAGTAGGTCAAACCTTACTTCAAGTTCTTAGAGATGGAAGGCAGTGGGTTCCAAAGGACAGAATCCCTTGAGAGGCATATTTAGCCTAATAAAATGTTCTCACACCAGATTAGTTCCTGGCACCTTGTCTTCTCTTTAGAGGTGGAGTGAGGTAGGAAGAAAAGGCAGAAGAACTTTAAATTCCTTTTCTTTTTAATTTAAATTTTAGTTAACATGCAATGCAACATTGGTCTCCAGAGTAGAATTCAGTGATTCATCACTTACATACACCTTTGTTATTCTGAATTGAATAGCCTAGGTAATATAACACACCACCATTTAAAAAAGTGTCTCAGCTGTAATGTAAAGAAGTTAAAGAGGGGCGCCTGGGTGGCTCAGTTGGTTAAGCAGCCGACTTCGGCTCAGGTCATGATCTCGTGGTTGGTGAGTTCGAGCCCCGTGTCGGGCTCTGTGCTGACAGCTCGGAGCCTGGAGCCTGCTTCGGATTCTGTGTCTCCCTCTCTCTCTGCCCTTCCACTGCTCGCTTGCTTGCACTCTCTCTTACAAAAATAAATAACATTAAATAAAAAATATGTTTTAAAAAGTTAAAGCAAAATGAGTTATAAAAGAATATGTGTACTTTAGATTGTCAGTGTTCGGGCATATAAACACTAGAAGCATATCAGTGTGTGCTTGAGCACACATGCAGAGCTCCTCTTTATATTTGACATTTTGAAACACAGGCTAATAGGTTATGTAGGATCCCCATGAAGCGGACAGTCTTGTGCAGAGTTCAGGGTCTGTGAAATTCTCTGTCATTTGAGAGCAAGCCCCCTTGGTGATGCTAATTGTTGCACTATGTTTTCTATATCTGGGAGGCTGGGACAGAGAAGGAAATCCAGGGAATGTGCAAGAGCAAAATGGTTTGCTGTAGCAAAGCTGGGCCAGGGCAGTGGTTTCCACAGTGTGATGTGAATGAGGAATCACAGAGGGAAATTCTGTTTGTCATATCTTTATTATCCTTCAGAATTTTCCTCTTTGGGAAAATGTTCTATAATTATGTAAATATACATACTTTGCTTTCACATTATTTGCTGGTGGGGTGCTTGAAGAAAGTTGAGAGACTATTGGTCTGGACCACTCACCCCAGGTTTTCTCAGTTGGGTCAGCAAGGTCAGCCCTAGATTTTTCCTCCTTCTCTAACTTTGTGAAAACAGGAGAGAACTTTCCAGGCGATAAGCAGATACCATGCATTTCTCAGTAGGGCTTGATCAGTCAGTGACTGGACCAGAATTGCTCCCTGGGGGTGGTGTGCAATGCTTTCATCCCGGGGCCTTGCCTGGCAGGGGAAGGTATGGTCTGGAGCAATAGTTTCCAACCTGGGGTGATCTTTTCCTCCCCACTCTCCGTGGCCCCAGGGGACAGTTGGCCATGTCTGGGGACATTTTTGGTTGTTGTCATGAGAGGGTAGGTGCAATTGACAACCGGTAGGTTGAGACCAGGGATGCTTCTCAGTGACCTGTGACCTTCCTTTAGCTAATAGTTTCCACTTTGAGTTTGCTTTCCAGATAGTCAATGTGGAAAATGTCAGTTCAGTTTGAGTATTTTGGAACTTTGTACTTAAAAAAAAAAAAGCTTGAAATCCTACATAGACAGTAAATTTTATATTATCTTAACGTATGTTTATATATAAGTGCCTCATAGATTTATTTATTTTTCTTCATAGTACTTTGGACAAAAGTCTTTGGGGTATATTCATAGATTTTTTTTTTCTTTTATGTAGTTTGAAGTCCTGAAGAAATACCTTGATGGCGGTGGTGATATCCTTGTGATGCTAGGAGAGGGTGGGGAGTCCAGATTTGACACCAATATTAACTTTCTCTTAGAAGAATATGGAATCATGGTTAATAACGGTAAGTATTATTATTTTAGTAGAGGCAGCCGTTTCCTGTTTATTATTCGTATGGTAGTCCGCTGGACCTAGTAGTACAGTGGAAAGAGCCCTGGGCTGAGGGCCCATGGTCCAGCATTCAGATCTTAGTGGTCATCTGAGCCTTCTGGGGCCAGGTGTTTTCCATTTATAAAATGGGAAGAATTGGAACAGGGTTCCAGAGTTTCTTACAGGTCAAGTTTGTATTCATCTATAATATCAACCTATTTTTAATTAAAATGCAACTTCCTCTCTTTTCCTTTTAAAGATGCTGTGGTTAGAAATGTATATTATAAGTATTTCCATCCTAAAGAAGCTCTAGTTTCCAATGGAGTCTTGAATAGGTAAGCATGTTGAAAGCAGAAATGTTTTTACAAATGATTCCTATCTTTTCTCCTCTCCTCTTCTGACCACTAAGATTCTTTTCACTGGCTCACTCTTTCTTTCTTACCTTTTGTTTTATTTTACTGTATATAATTTATTACTTCTCATTCTCAAATTATATTCCTTCCATCTTTTGAAACCTTATTTCGCATTCACTTTTTTGTCAGTTAGAATGCATTCGGCTACAAGTACAGAAAACCCTATTCAAATGGGATTAAACAATAAAGAGACTTTATTGATTCATGTAATTGAAAAGCCCAGAAACAGGGCAGTCTTTGGGTGTGGATTGAAAATTCATGATGTTGTCAGGTCTCTGGTTCCATTGCTCTGTACTTCTCCTGGCCCTGCTCTCCTGTGTGTGTGGGCTGAATAGTGTTCACAGTTTCCAAATTTATATCCACATGCCACGTCATCTGTGGCAAGAGAGCCTGCTTTGGTCACAGTGTTCCCAGCGAGAATAGTCCCACAGTTGGCTCTGTTGGAGCTGGCCTAGGCAACATGCCCGTCCTCAACTGGTCACTGTGGCAGAGGACATAGAATGCTTTGATGGTGTAGCGAGGTCATTTCTCTACCCCTGGAGCCTGGGATGAACTTAACTTTTTTCTGATCTACTAGATCTTAAAGGATAAATTAAGGGCTTTGGAGAAGTGGGAAATGCATGCATGAGAGGAGCAACATCAGGTGCCCTCCGTGAGCTTTTTCCTATATTCAGGATTTTTCATTCCACACTTGAATTCTCTATATGCCAGCGCTCTGCTGGGTCTGATAATACGGAGTCCATAATATAGGACTAAAAAGTGGGTCTAGTCTAGAATGTGGTCTAGTATATTGATCCTTCCCTCAGGACTCAAGAAAGAAGAACTTATCCTCATATTTTAATGTTAACTTTTGCAAGCTACACAAAGCGGTGCGGGTGTACAGATGTACCTTTATTTAAGTTTTAAGAATTATATTTTGAACAAGTCTGCAAAACCCTTGCAGTTCGTTCATACTTACTATTAATGAATGGAGTGTGGAATTTCATAACTTTTTTTTTTGTTTGTTTACAAGATCTAAATTTTTCTTCTTCAAGGGAAATTAGCCGAGCTGCGGGGAAGGCCGTGCCTGGAATCATTGATGAGGAGAGCAGTGGAAACAACGCCCAGTGAGTGTGTTTTCTGAGGCTGCCACAAGAGAATGTGTTTGTCATTTTATTTTATTATTATTACTGTAAATTTTTTAATGTTTATTTATTATTGAAAGACAGAGAGCATGAGCATGGTAGGGAGAGAGAGAGAGGGAGACCCAGAATCTGAAGCAGGCTCCAGGCTCTGAGCTGTCAGCACAGAGCCCAGTGCGGTGCTTGACCTCACAAACCACAAGATCACGACCTGAAGCAAACTCAGATGCTTAACTGACTGAGCCACCCAGGTGCCCCAAGTATTTGTCATTTTAAAGAGCTTTCTTTTTCAAAATGAAGAGTTTTCTTTTCTGATTACAAAAGTCATTCACTGGCCCAAAAAACCAATTTGAACAGTTCAAAGAAGAAAATAGTCCCGCGCTGTAAATGTATGCTCCTTTCCCTGAATATAATTATTCTTTTTTTTTTTAATTTTTTTAATGTTTTATTTATTTTTGATACAGAGAGAGACAGAGCATGAGAGGGGGAGGGGCAGAGAGAGAAGGAGACACAGAACCGGAAGCAGGCTCCAGGCTCTGAGCTAGCTGTCAGCACAGAGCCTGATGCGGGGCTTGAACCCACGAATGTGAGACCTGACCTGACCTGAGCCGAAGTCAGAGGCTTAACCAACTGAGCCACCCAGGTGCCCCGAAGATAATTATTCTTAATACTAATATATTTAGATTTCTAAATTTTTTTCGTATATAAAAATATAAATAGGTACCATATCCTTTTAATGGCTAGATTAAGTTGGAATTATCCTAATTTATCTAACCAGTCTCCTATTATTGAACATGTAGGTCATTTATGAAATTTTAGTGTATATATGTATTTATTTATTTTAAAATTTTTACTTAATCTCTATCCCCAACGTGAGACTTGAACTCACGACCCTAAAATCAAGAGTTGCATGCCTTTTCTACTGAGCCAGCCAGGAGTTCTGGTGATATTTTGCTTTAATAGTTAAACCAAATGCTTATTGTGCACTTGCTATGTGACAGGAACTTTTACCTCATTCCAGTCATCGCAACACACTGAGGTTATAGATGAGATACCGGAGAGGTTAATTGCCCAAGCTCATTTGACTAGTAAGTGTCAGAACTTAGTTTTAAACCTAGGCATCCTGCTCCACGGCCCGTACTCGTAACTTGTGCTTCATATTGTTACTACAAATAAAATTTTATGCTTGTTACTGCAAGTGAAGCACTGTATGTACAATTTTTGTGCACTTATACTAGTATTTTGGTAAGGCTGGATTCTTAGCATGAGAATCTCTGGGTCAGGGGTTTTCTAACTGATGCATTGCCTAATGTGATACATCGCGAAGTGCCCACCAGGTAGTTTACAGCACTTACTGTCCGTATGAACTTGCTCCCTTTTCCTCTCCTGCCAGCTTGGAGTATTCTAGTGAAAGTGATCATCTCTTTCTTTTAATTTGCATTTCTTTGATTATTACTGAGTAGGACGACCTTTAAAATCGATTGGCTAATTGTATTTCTTCTGCGAATTTCCTCTTCACTACTTTTTGCCCATTTTTATTTTGATGGTTTGTCTTTTCTTATTCATTTATAAGACCTCCCTGTGTTGCAGATATTTTTTCCAGTTTACCTTTCTACTTTGAGTTATTTCACCCTGTAGGAGTTGAACATTTTATGTACCTAAAGCATATTATAAAACTCTAGTAATTAAAATAATGTGGTACTAACACAGAAATGGTAAAAAATAAATAAATTAGAATCAGACTCAATATATATGAAAGGTGGGATTATTAGTTTATAGTAAAAGTGACATTACAGACTGTTGAAGAATGGATAGCATAATTGTGGGTAACCACTTGGAAAAAATTTCCATTTTCACGACATACTCCGAATATATATTTCAGCAGGATTAAAATTTTAAATGTTAAAAAATAAAACCATAACCATAAAAGTACTAGAAAAAAGTATGGTGAGTATTTTATAATCTTAGAGTAGGGAAGATCTTTCTTAGGATAAATCCAAGGTAGGGGTGCCTGGGTGGCTCAGTCGGTTAAGCCTCCGACTTCGGCTCAGGTCAGATCTCACGTTCGTGGGTTCGTGGGTTCGAGCCCCGCATCAGGCTCTGTGCTGACAGCTCAGAGCCTGGAACCTGCTTCCGGTTCTGTGCCTCCTTCTCTCTCTGCCCCTCCCCCTCTCATGCTCTGTCACTCTCTGTATCAAAAATAAATAAAACATTAAAAAAAAAAACAAGGTAAAGTTGTAAAGGGGAAACATGTATGGCAACATATATTACAGAGTTAACATTCTTGATATTTAAGAGTCACAATCTAATTTTTTAAAATTTACGTCCAGGTTAGTTTATATGTAGTGCAATAATTTCAGGAGTGGAATCCAGTGATTCGTCATCTACATACAACACCCAGTGCTCCTCCCGACAAGTGTCCTCCGTAATGCCCTCTGCACATTTAGCCCATCCCCCCTCCCACACCCCCTCCAACAACCCGGTTTGTTCTCTGTATTTAAGAGTCTCTTATGTTTTGTTCCTCTTCCTGTTTTTATATTATTTTTGCTTTTCCTTTCCTTTATGTTCATCTGTTTTGTATCTTAAATTCTGCATATGAGTGGAGTCATATATTTCTCTTTCTCTGACTAATTTCACTTAGCGTAATACACTCTAGTTCCATCCATGTTGCAAATGGCAAGATTTCATTCTTTTTGATTTCTGAGTAATATTCCATTGTATATACATGCCACATTTTTTTTTTAACATTTATTTATTTTTTGAGAGACAGAGAGAGAGAGAGAGAGAGAGAGAGAGAGAGAGAGAGAGAGAGACAGAATCCGAAGCAGGCTCCAGGCTCTGAGCTGTCAGCACAGAGCCCTATGCAGTGCTTTAACTCACGAACTGTGAGATCATGACCTGAGCCAAAGTCAGACGCTCAATTGACTGAGCCACCCAGGTGTCCCTATACCACATCTTCTTTATGCATTTATCAGCTGACAGACATTTGGGCTCTTTCTATACTTTGGCTGTTGTCGATAGTGCTGCTCTAAACATTGGGGTGCATGTGCCCCTACAAAACAGCACCCCTGTATGCTTTGGATAAATACCTAGTAGTGCAATTGCTGGGTCGTAGACTAGTTCTGTTTTTAATTTTTTGAGGAACCTCCATGCTGTTTTCCAGAGTGGCTGCACCAGTTTGCGTTCCCACCAGCAGTGCAAATGGGTTCCTCTTTCTCCACATCCTCGCCAGCATCTGTTGTTGCCTGAGTTGTTAATGTCAGCCATTCTGACAGGTGTGAGGTGGTATCTCATTGTGGTTTTGATTTGTGTTTCTCTGATGAGTGATTTTGAGCATCTTTTCATGTGTTTGTTAGTCATCTATCTGGATATCTTCTTTGGAAAGGTGTCTTCATGTCCTTTGCCCATTTCTTCACTGGATTATTTGTTTTTTGGGTGTTGAGTTTATAGATTTTGGATACTAACTCTTTATCTGATATGTCGTTTGTAAAATATCTTCTCCCATTCCGTTGGCTGCCTTTTAGTTTTGCTGATTGTTTCCTTCACTGTGCAGAAGCTTTTTATCTTGAAGAGGTCCCAATAATTCATTTTTGCTTTTGTTTCCTTGTCTCTGGAGACATGTCATGTGAGAAGTTGTTGTGGCCAAGGTCAAAGAGGCTGTTGCCTGCTTTCTCCTCCAAGATTTTGATGGCTTCCTATCTTATATTTAGGTCTTTCATCCATTTTGAGTTTATTTTTATGTATGGTGTAAGAAATAGTCCAGGTTCATTCTTCTGCTGCATGTCACTGTCCAGTTTTCCTAGCACCATTTGCTGAAGAGACTGTCTTTATTCCATTGGATATTCTTTCCTTCTTTGTCAAAGATTAGTTGGCCATATGTTTGTGGGTCTATTTCTGGGTTCTCTGTTTTTTTTTTTTTTTTTATTGTTTTATTTATTTCCCATACAGAGAGAGACAGGGCATGAGAGGGGGAGGGGCAGAGAGAGAGGGAGACACAGAACCGGAAGCAGGCTCCAGGCTCTGAGCTAGCTGTCAGCACAGAGCCCGATGCGGGGCTCGAACCCACGAATGTGAGATCATGACCTGAGCGGAAGTCAGAGGCTTAACTGACTGAGCCACCCAGGCACCCCTGGGTTCTCTGTTCTGTTCCATTGATCTGAGTGTCTGTTTTTGTGTTGTTACCATACTGTCTGGATGATTACAGCTTTGTAATACAGCTTGAAGTCCAGGATTATGATGCCTCTGCTTTGGTTTTCTTTTTCAGGATTGCTTTGGTTATTCGGGGTCTTTTCTGGTTCCATACAAATTTTAGGATTGTTTGTTCTGGCTCTGTGAAGAATGCTGGTATTATTTTGACAGGGATTGCATTGAATATGTTGATTGTTTTGGGTAGTATCAACCAATTCTTTCTTTCTTTCTTTCTTTCTTGGAAATTTTTAATGTTTATTTATCTTTGAGAGACAGAGCATGAGCAGGGGAGGAACAGAGAGAGAGGGAGACACAGAATCTGAAGCAGGTTCCAGGCTCCAAGCTGTCA
Organism: Helogale parvula; assembly: GCA_004023845.1. Taxonomy (NCBI): domain Eukaryota; kingdom Metazoa; phylum Chordata; class Mammalia; order Carnivora; family Herpestidae; genus Helogale; species Helogale parvula. The sequence continues at coordinate 2,772 of PJEM01012431.1, read as the reverse complement.
GCACAGAGCCCCATGCGGGACCTGAACTCAAACCATGAGAACATGACCTGAGCTGAAGTCAGATGCTTAGCCGACTGAGCCACCCAGGCACCCCAACCAGTTCTTTTTTTTTTATTGTTTTTAATTTTAATTCCAATAAACTTAACATACAATGTTATATTAGTTTTAGGTGTACAATATAGTGACTCAGCAATTCTGTACATTCCTCAGTGCCCATCATGATAAGTGTCCTCTTTATTATTTATTTATTTTAAGTGTTTATTTATTTTTGAGAGAGAGTGCGAGCGGGAGAAGGGGCAGAGCAAAAGAGAGAGACAGAATCCCAAGCAGGCTCTGTGCTATCAGCGCAGAGCCCGATGTGGGACTCGATCTTAGGAACCATGAGATCATGACCTGAACTAAAATCAAGAGTCAGACTCTTAAGTGACTGAGCCATCTAGGCACCCTGAACATAATCTAATCCTTAGGCTTTGTGTCAGCTTATCTGGTTGGTGTAGGTAAAAGCAGTTGGTCTTGGAGGTAGAAGTTTTTATTTTCATGTCTTATTTGCCAGGTGACCCAGGCAAGTTATTCTTAACTTCTGTTTCCATGTCTGTGTAATGGAGACAATATGACTTTTACAAAGCTATTTGGAAAATCCAGTGAGGCCGTACTTGTAGAAGTGCTTTGTAAGATGCATGGCCTAGTACCTTACCTGCTGTTACATTATTACGGCCTCAGTAGTTGTGAAGGGCAGAGGGCTGGTTGGTCGTTTCCTGAGTCGTCCTGGAGGCAGCAGTTTCTGGGTGGGCTTTGAGTGGTGGAGAACTGGATGTGCTTTATGTTTTGAAATAGCTTGACCTGTTGGAGTCTCAGGTTCTCATTCTGTCCCTTTTCTATCATGTCCCTTTTCCCTTCTCTCACTCAACCGTAGCCACACTGACTTTGTTTCAATTCCTTAAATACACTAAGCTCATTCCCACCGTAGGACCTCTACATATAAAGCCCTAAGGCCTTACATTAATAGTTGGGAATATATTTTCCCAGCTATTCACTCAGCTAATCTTATTCATATGTGGTTTGGAAAAGTACTGTTTTTGTTTTTTGCGTGGGTGTATATAGCCTTATGCTCAAAGCCTTAATCAAAATGTCAGTTTGATTGATTTCTTAGTAATAATAAAAGAAATAGATGAGTGTAAATACTAGCTGACAGTTTTCATCGTATGACTCAAGTGTCCATTCTCCCTTCCTCCTTGAGAATCATCTGCTTAGAGTGCGTTTGGGGTAAATGTGGGGCAAGGACGTGCACCAACATCCACGTAACTGTTTCTCCCACATTCCTTTTCGTCCTCCATGGCAACTACTCATTTATTTCTGCTTGTGGCCTAGGACTCATGGCCTATGGCTCCCTTCCCTGGGCTACTGCTTGGGTAGGGACGAAAAGGAGAGAATGGAGAATTGGGGCAGGTGCCACTCATCCACGATATGACACAGAATTCAGAGGGGTAGGTGAGATTTGGCTGAAGGGAGGGGGAAACTTAACACTGGAAGGAAGTCATTTTGAAGTTAAGCTAAAAAGAATTTTCTCATGGTCTAAGAAAAAGGAGAATTGACATTATCTTTATAGGGAGCTCTTCATGGGTGCTTCTCCTCCCCCAATTTCTAACTTTTTGCTTTGCTATAAGGTTCCTGTTGCTCTCCATTCTGAGAGCACTTCAAGTAACTACCTTTGCAGAGCTCCGTCTTGCTTTCAGTAAAACCTGAGCCTCTTCTGCAGGGGTCGGCCGTACCCCAGGGTCTGGATTCCACCCTTATTCCCTCCACCCTCCTGTGCCCTTTCCAGGGGTACATTGCCCCACATCAGGCTGATTGACTCTGGATACTCTTAAGTGTTTGTTAGGACACAGTAGGGGAAGGACTCCAAGGCAGGTCTGTGTTGCAGGTCTGTATTCACAGAAGTACTTGCTGGTAACACAGCCTTCTAATGACAGCCATTCATTCCTGGAAATAACACCAGTCAGGCCTCTAAGAGAGAGGAAAGTGTTTACCTGGAAGATATTGTCATATAGACCGGGCTCATTTACATAACTCAAGTTCAGTTCTTGGATGTGGCCCCTCGTCTTCCTCCTCCATTGGGGCTTCTTCAGTTCGTCCAGTTACGGTCATTTACACATACAGTTATAATTTGTTAATTTACATTGGCAGGTTTTTTTTTTTATAGTTTATTTATTTTTGAGACAGAGACAGGGGATGAGTGAGGGGAGGGGCAGAGAGCGGGAGACACAGAATCTGAAGCAGGCTCCAGGCTTGAGCTGTCAGCACAAAACCCAATGCAGGGCTCGAAGCCACAAACCGAAGTCGGACGTTCAACCGACTGAGCCACCCAGGTGCCCCTATAGTGACAGATTTTTAAATGCTTTCTTAAACTAGTAGCTAGAGTTATGCCAGTTTTTGAGTTAACAAACCAAAACTGAGAGAAAATTTGGTGTGTTTTTAAAAAAATTTTGTGTTTGATCTTGAATTGAGATTATCTTCAAATTTTTTATTCTTTTTTTAAATTTCTTGCAGGGCTCTCACCTTTGTCTATCCTTTTGGTGCCACATTGAGTGTCATGAAACCAGCAGTGGCTGTTCTGTCCACAGGCTCTGTCTGTTTCCCGCTGAACAGACCCATTCTGGCTTTCTATCACTCGAAGGTACAGCCTTTCTTAGATTTGGGTGACTATGTTATTTTTACTATTGAAATAATAAAAAAACTGTTTCCAGAGGGTTTCCAAAGGGATTTTATCTGTTT